>ML976047.1:13426-28093 GCA_010015635.1 Clathrospora elynae
TACCTCCTTGCCAGGCGCGCGATAGCGGTGGCCAGCGCGATCCTCCTCGAGGTGGCGCATGGCTGTCGAGGTGGACTTTGAGACGTCGTACGCGCCGCCCCGGCCAGCCTCAATAAACTTGTGCTGGTGGCAGTAACGGCACACGAAAAAGAGTTTTGTGCCGCCAGAGGTGATAGACGCGACGCGCCAGCCGTGCCGAAAAATCCAGCTTTTGGCTCGCGTCTGGGTTGCTAAGGGCTTCATATAGCGCGGCAGACGCGCCCAATCAATCCCTTCAAAGGCATCTTTTGAGTTGTCCCAAAGGCCACTGTCGGCAGCGTCGATATCGCCCGCAAGTGTTGTTGCAGTCGCGGCCTCACTGCCGTCCTCGGTAGGCGCGGTGATCGTGGCTTCGGGCTGGGTTTCTCGCAGTTGTGACTCGAACGTAGCCTCGTTTTCGGGCCCTGGGGAGCTGTTTTGGGGGCTGTTCTGGCTCTGGGACGCGTTAACGACGATAGGCTGCAACCCACTGCCTCTCGCGGTAGTTTTGCGACGTTTAGCAGGCCTAGATACGTGATTTCAAGCGCGTTTAGTGCTGAGCGGCGGCATCGCGATGATCTAAATAAGGCAAAACACCAAAACAGCAGCCGCGATTGGGTGGATAGAGCCAAAACAGCGCCAAAACAGCGCCCGCAAAGATGGGACGACGCGGAAATAAGGTGCCGAGGGCTGTTTAGGGGCTGACTAAGCTAATTGCAACACCAGAAACCTATCGCAAGATCGATCCCCCACCAAAACCTCAGCCTCATGGCCAAAAGCACCCGTACCCGGCCCAGGTACCAAGCCGTCCAAGCCTTGTCAAGCAAGCCTTACTTTTAAGCTTGGCTCGGCTTGCAAAACTAGCTACAGCAGCTTGGCTTGGCTCGGATTGGTTTGACCAAGCTGTGACAAGCAAGTACTTGTAAGCGGCTTGCTTGTTGACAACTGTGCTCGGGGCACCTGTGGACCAGTGACCTGGTCCTTCGAATACCCAAGTAGTGTGGTCACAGTCATTACCTTGTGAAAATGTGACATTTAAGGGTGTTTTTTGATCACCTTTAGTCTCGTGCAGATCAGATAGCGACCGCTTCCCCGACTTGCCTAATGTGTGTTGAGATTACCATGGCGCGTCAACCAATCTTGCCGTGCGATCACGAAATATATTCTTAGCAGTTAGATGTGACTACCGTGATTTTGGGCATTGAAATCTCGATAGACGTTTGTAAACGCGAACTGACTACGGCTGTGGAATCCCTGCCCCTATCCAACGCCGATACCCCTTGACAATGGGATTGTCAGTGCCTAGCCTTAGGCCTTGCCTAGGTTTTTGGTGCGCTCATCACTGAGATGTATCATTGAGAGCCGATACCCCACTTCCAGCAGCTGAGACAGATATAATAATTAAACGAGGCACTATATTTTCCTCATAGCTGGAGCGTGCTCCATGTGTTATCTCAACATTTGATCACGAGGATTTTAGTGTTGTGATATCTGGCTTACGTGCCACCCCTGCGTTGACGCTGCATGAAGGAGGGTCCGTATAACACCGGATACCACCACGGCAGGAACGAGATCCGCCCTACCATCAACTAGATCTCTTGCCACCCATCATGTCATTTTTCGCGCGCTCTAGAAAGACTTGGTAACCATCGTTTCAGAAGGGAGTCGCTGATCAGACTGGAGGGGCGACCTTTAGTCACTATTCAGACTTTCGCACTCCTTGACATGAAGTCCTGACAACCCGAATTTGGCAGGATCTGGTCTTGAGAAAGTTAGCTTGACGGACAGTAGTGAATCGTTAGAGCAGCGCTGTCATGAAGAACGTCCTAGTCTCTGGTAACCTGGAGCGGTTGCGTCCCAACTTCACAGAGCGAGATTGTTTCAAATTTCATTGAAACGTAGCGCTGATAATCGATAGTTGTGTGGCGCTCCATCAGTCCATTGGCCAGATGTCCAATGGAGGTGAGGAGCCTGGTTTCGCACCCCCCAAAACGTCAAGCAATTTCCGCGCAAGATGTGCTGTCAATCTCACACCGCTTTGCCACCGCAGTGTTCAGAGTGTTGAGATTATCAGGGAGCTGAAGTCACGCACACTCCATGGGACAGGCTGGCCCGAGCATTGTCAGTCGAAATTTCAAAGACCGCAAGCGACGTAGATACTCCCGCAAATAGTGCGAACATGGCAACCGCAGCGCTTGCTTGCCCCACCAAATTGTTAGTGCAATGACAGGGCTGAAAACGGGAAAGCGTGAAAGTGGGAAAGCACGAGGCTGGGGTACCGTGTTGGTTCAGCCAATGCGCGGATTCGGCCAATGCGCGGATTTTTCCTAAGAAAATCAACGAAAATCAAGCACTTCAAAGTAGTATAACTTTACTAATATTGGATGTTTTGGAAAACTTTCTTTATATTAGTTACTACTGAAGCTTATATAAAGAGTTTTGTCCTACAAATATTTCTATTTTATAATAGTTTCGGAAAAAAATGGAAAAATACGGAAGAAAATATTCTTAAAAAAGATTGAAAAATAAAATTACTATACTAAAGTTATTTTTCAATCTTTTTTAAGAATATTTTCTTCCGTATTTTTCCATTTTTTTCCGAAACTATTATAAAATAGAAATATTTGTAGGACAAAACTCTTTATATAAGCTTCAGTAGTAACTAATATAAAGAAAGTTTTCCAAAACATCCAATATTAGTAAAGTTATACTACTTTGAAGTGCTTGATTTTCGTTGATTTTCTTAGGAAAAATCCGCGCATTGGCCGAATCCGCGCATTGGCTGAACCAACACGGTATAGGGCGATCTTCGCGAGTCAGGCATTTGGGGCCGGGGCACCAGAATAGACTCAGTCATTGCCGCTCGCCTGCGCCTGCGTGCGCCTGCGCTATTATAAGTAAGTTCAGAAAGACGTTATACGGAAGCGAAACCCACAGAACGACGCACGTTCTTACTTCACGCCTGGTGGTCTTGGTGACGAGATTTAGGCTCCACGTCCGATTGATCCACGTCAACGACTTCGTTTGAGTTGGTGGAAGCATTCCCTGCAGGCCACGCGGAATAGCAAGGTGGCAGCGAGCTCGCATCTATCAGAGTGAAGATCCTTCCGCAAGGTCTGCAGGTGATTATCGTCAGTGCTGAACGTGGTGGCAGGATTACGTCTCCACCATGCGTTGATTTTTCGCCCGTTTTCTATGCTGAAAGCATCTACTGGGCGTGGTGGAAATTGCGACAGGCTAAATTTTCGCCAAGAATGATGACAGCCGGGGACGGCGCCATCGAACCAAGTATCTGGGTCCAGGGCTTGGAGATAACGTCTGAGCCAGTGAGATGATGCTTATACGAGGAAACGTGAGACCGGGTACGGAGAGTGTCGATCAAAAGGCAGCCGTCAACATCCTCATTGACTACTATCATCAATTGATAGAGCTCACTGCGAGGTTTTTAACCTTTGAACCTGGTCACTCGCAGCTGAAGTACACGTTAAATAGAGCTATTAAAGAAGCCAACCAAATGCTTGCTCGCACCATTGTCCGATTAAAATCGTAATACATTAAAGATGTAAGAATATAAATTGCCCTAGTACCGAATCAGAAAGGAAATGCGAGATACCCAAGAAAACTCCGAGCGGTCGGATGGGAGTTTGCGGCTCAGTGTTGACTGGATGAATTGCCCGGTCCATCCCCTCTTGAGTCTTGAATGATGGCTTCGATCTCGCGGACCATGTCGTCAACATTCTGTTGTCCGGGGTGTGCGCAAGTGCATCCAGCGGACGCTGAAGTGCCGACACAGAATTCTTGCGTTAACCCTACGGGTGGAGTGTAGCGAAGCATCTGGGGAGAGCACACACCCTGAACGACGGGCTGACGATGACATGGTAGAAGGATAGTTGAGTGAAATGGGCAGCCAGTGTTCGAAGGCGATGCCCGAGTTGTATTTGTGGCGGGGACGACGAGACCCTGGTTGAAAAACTTGATGACGAAGGTATCGTGCCTAGTGTAACTACTCATGTTGATAGTGAGCGTGTTGCGACGAGATTTTCGATTTCTGTTTCTTTATCTAGGCGATGTTAGTCACCTTCCCCTTGAGAGGGGGGTAAAGAGGGAAAGAACAGGTTCACCCACAACGCAGAGTTCGTCTCGTTATCTTGAAATATGCGGTGGTGTGCGGTCTAGTGAATGTCGAGTCCGCAAGGGGAGAAACAGTCGGGTGTTGACTGTAAGCTTGGTTTCAGAAAGCTCTGAATATTGTAGGGAGGTGTGTCTTTTATAGTCGTCCAGTGTTGGTGTTCAGAGGCTTGTAGGGTAAAGGGGTTGCTCTTGTTAAGCATTGCTCTATCCTTCAAATAAAAAAACCCGATGTCCGTACCTGAGAACTCGGGGCGACAGGCAGACCACAGACCAGCTGGTCGGCGGACATATCGTTGCTGGTAGGAAGAGAGAGGCGTCAAGACCCACTGTTTCACGTCGGTGAAGTAATACAAAAAGCGAAATGGTGGTGAGGCAGGGATGACGTCTGTATTGACTGGACATTGCTCCATTCTGTTCATTTAATTTGATATGTCGGGGATTTAGGTGGCTTTCTAATATTGAATACCGGTGTATACGTGTGGTCGAACATCCGAAGCATCCGAACACTCCAAGTTTCAGGAGCTGATATCCAGCAAGGAAGGAGGAACTTCGGGACCAGGGCGTGGATTCAAGCATCCTTCGACCTCGTGGGGGACATGCATCGACTGATCCTGCCTGACGGCAATTCGCGTATCTCTTCAGCGTTGAAATCCATGTTCGTATTTCGTTAAAATTACTGGATTCGAATGCGGAGAACATCAAATTGGCTCCATCGTCGTGATTTGACGTGTGCAAAATGAGCGTATTACAGTAGGAGGGATGCATGGGCCATACATGCATGTCAACATGAAGCGAGGGTGTTGGCATTCGCATTACCAAGTGTTTCCTCAAGCAAGTGGCGAACAGCCCAGGCAGATTCCGAGATTGTGTTTTCTGTACTGTCAACGTGTCGACCGTCGGTCGTAAATGGGTCTCGAGGATCACGACAACGGACGATCGAATCTCTTAGGTATTTGGCCAACTTCCATGCGTATAAATTTCCCGATGTTCATTCAAAGAGCAAATAAAGCCATTCCCTGTTCCTCGCTTGTGGTAGACTAAGGTTCGAGGGGTCGAACCATCTAGCGTCGGCCAGTCTTACACCCAGATAGATAGGGGCGGCAACAGGGCCTTGGAACATCTCGGTAAACGTGCTCAGTAAGTTTGAATATGGCTCTTAAAATACTAAATTGCAGACCAGGCTGTGGCGCTACTAGCGATGTAATAAAAATCTGCTGGGTGTTCGGTCGAGTTGAGGTGAACTGCATGTAGCCTTTCCTTTTGATTGCACCCGTGGAGAACCGGAATGCAAGAACGGGCCTATGCCAGTCTCCACACACACTCGTGCCTTGACAGCTCATTTCTTTTGTACTTGGGGGGACCTAGCCTTGTGGGTTGGGAGGGTGGCAATAAGCCTCGAGTGTGGCAGCGCCGCGGAGTTGATGGGCCAAGGCTCCTTGCGGCAGTAGAAGGCTAGCGCACGCCCCACAGCGTAAAAACAAGTACCATCTAACGGCTTCGAATTGTATGCTAGAAATAAGTTGCCAAACGCCCATAAAGACTCTACAGCGAAAAGTAAAATGTTGCGGACAAGGCAACAAAGCGTTTGAAATGTCCGTGCCGTCGCAGGAACAGGGGCATTTTGGCCTCGTGCCATCTTGGTTGGGGTCGTCTGATACCCCATCCCAGCCACAAAGGTTTTCAAACGGTTCCTGCATGGCCCCAAGCGGCTCGAGTACCCTCACGATTGTTGCCATCAGCGTAACCTACTGCAGGGCGCCGTTTTCGGCAGATCGCACTACGTAATTTCTTTTGACAAGATGCTGACAGATGAAGGCGTTAATGGTGCGAACGACAGCGCAGAGTCCACCTGAAGATGAGTAGTGCTATTCCTAGATAGTGCTAGTCTGCCTGGGCGTCCTTTCACCGGTCTGCGCGCAGAGAATTCATATTATGTGGAAGCAGCGCTGTGTGCAGTGATAATCGACCCTGACGAAACATGAAGCATGGGCATGGATGCTTGAAGAGAAGGATGCGATAAACCAGCGTTTAAGGTGTTTTGCGATGTGAGGTTTGCTGTGGGGAACCGGGCCGTGACTCTAAATGGAAGGTGGGGGGAAGCCGAGCCGAGGAAGCAAGGGTCAAGAAAAGCATCGTTAAACCTCAACACCACACTTCGCGACGTTGATAGCTTCCAAAACACGCGTAAAACTCAATTGTAGGACGGAACTACGCGATGAACGGCACACACGACGACAATGGCACGTCAGCCAGCTCCACGCTGCTTTGGACACACTCTTCCCCCCAGTCTACTCCAATGTACCAGTTCCTCCAGTCGGTGAATCAAACTCACCACTTGGAACTATCAAGCTACCCAGAGCTCCACAAATGGAGTGTAGAAAATATCAATAAGTTCTGGCAAAGGGTGTGGGATTTTGTTGGTGTCAGACATGAAGGGAGTCCATCGATGGTCAGTCATCTCAACACGGTGCGTATGAGCGTAGCTCACGAGTAGTAGGCTGTCGACGCAGATGCACCCATGTTTCCCCGCCCTGCCTTCTTCCCCGGCGCAGCGCTGAACTTCGCCGAGAACCTGCTCTTCCCCACCCACAAAGTCAACCCGGATTCGCCCGCCGTCATCGCCGCGACCGAGACTACCCGCGAGACAGTCACGTGGCGCGAGCTCCGGGAGCGGGTGAAGCTGTGCCAAGCTGGGATGCTAGCACTAGGCCTGAAAGAGGGCGACCGAGTTGCCGGCTACGTCGCCAACCACACAAACGCGCTGGTAGCCATGCTGGCTGCGACTTCGCTGGGAGCAGTCTGGACTGCTGTCAGCCCGGATACTGGCGTGCACGCTGTACTGGAGAGGCTACGCCAGATCGAGCCGACTCTTCTCTTCGCAGACAACGCGGCCTTCTACAATGGCCGAAGTCATCCCGTGCTGCCCAAGGTCAACAGCATCGCCAGCGGTCTTCCGTCCCTCCAGACAGTCGTCATCTTCCCTACAGTAGCCTCGGTCGAGTTCGACACCGACACCATACAAGTGCCATCTGGGAATGCATACAACTACGCGACTTTCACATCCCTCACGATAGTATCGGAGCTCACCTTCAAGCATCTTCCGCCAGATCACCCCGTCTACATATTGTACTCGAGTGGCACTACTGGTGCCCCGAAATGCATCGTCCATGGCGCCATTGGCACGCTGCTGCAACACAAAAAGGAGCACATCCTTCACTGCTCGATAGCACCCAGCTCGCGAATTTTCTACTTCACGACCTGCACGTGGATGATGTGGCACTGGCTCGTCTCTGGGCTAGCATCAGGGGCTACACTCGTACTCTACGATGGCTCACCGTTCCGCTACATAGACAATACCGATTTATCGACTTCGGTGCCTGATGATCTCGCAATGCACCGCCTCATCGACGAGTTCGACATCACCCACTTTGGAACCTCCGCCAAGTATCTCTCTATCCTAGAGCAAAAGTCCGTCGACCCCAAAGCCGCAGGCCTACCACTCAGCAAGTTAGAAGCCATCTACTCTACAGGATCTCCGCTCGCTCCATCGACTTTTTCCTACGTATATTCTGCCTTCCCATCGACCATTAATCTTGGTAGCATAACCGGCGGCACAGACATCATCTCTCTATTTGGCGCACCGAACCCACTTCTGCCCGTCTACGAAGGCGAGATCCAGGGTCCTGGTCTAGGCATGGCGATCGCATCGTACGACTATACAGGTGCCGACATATCATCAACCGGCGAACCTGGTGACCTCGTCTGCACAAAGCCCTTTATATGCCAGCCAGTAGCATTCTGGGGTCCGGACGGCGAAGCAAAGTACATGAAATCTTACTTTTCCGTGTTCAAGAACGAGAAGAAGCAACCGATATGGCATCATGGTGACTTTGTACGCTTCAACCCCGAGACCAGTGGACTATGGATGCTCGGACGCAGTGATGGTATTCTTAAGCCTGCGGGCGTACGCTTCGGGTCTGCTGAGATTTACAACGTTGTGCTTGAGCATTTCCCAGAGGACGTCGCAGATGCGTTATGCATTGGCCGCCGAAGGGAGACTGACACGGATGAAATGGTCGTCCTGTTTCTCAAGATGGCAGAAGGCCATCAGCTTTCATCTGAGCTTGTCGACAAAATCAAGGTAACAATCAAGAAGGCGCTTAGCGCACGACATGTGCCGGCCGCGGTCGATGAGTGCCCCGAAATCCCGGTCACCACTAACGGAAAGAAGTAAGTCTACCTTAATGCTGTCCAGGTAAATACTGACGTGGCTCAGGATCGAAGGTGCTGTCAAGCAAATTCTATGCGGTATGAATGTCAAAACGAGCGCTAGCGTGGCGAACGCTGAGTGCTTGGATTGGTACCGAGAGTGGGCGAACACCCATTGAGCTCTTGAGCATTGCCAATATGGAACAACGCGCCAGGTTTTGAAGTAAGAAGAGAAGTGGTGCGGCTCTGAAAGAGCCCTCGGCTAATCATCAGAGCGGTGTTTCAATAGGTTCCACGGGACTGCTCCGCGAAGGTTTTCGCAGAGCGATGCGCCAAGTTCTCGAAATGCTTCCAGTCACACTTCCTCAGAGCACCATTTTCACCTTAAGCTACGTATCAAAATGAAGCTTGTAGCACAACAAGAGGCTCGGTTTATTGCTGATCATACGTCACCACTCTCCTATCTCGTCCCGACTGCAACTCATGCATCGAGTCGACGAGAACACTTCGCCAGGAAGACTCACGCAAACATTTCACCTTGGAGCCAACCTTTTATCTGCGATGAATCACACTCCCGAACACGGCTTTTCATCCGCGTCGTCACCCACAAAACACGCTACCCCACACACTACGCGCAAGCGCATCAAGTTTATGCGAGCCAGTACGTTCCAGCGCCGAAGATACCAAAGTCCCGACGCGCCCTTATCTCCACCGCTTGAACACCACCGTTATGTTCACGAGACGCGCACAAAGATCAACAGGTGCGACCAGGTCCCTGGCGTACGACGACTGTCTACCTTTGCAAGAAAACGAGACGACCCACTGCATGCGCATATCCTGAGCCTCATTTTGTGCGACCGGATCTCCGATATGGCCGATTGGGCGCTTCGTGGGTTCGCCAACAACATTTGCTTCATCATCAGACGCGATTTGCATGAGCAGGTCGTTGATAGGATTGTTGGGAAGGACTGTCTTTGTTTGCAGTACCAATGGGACTTTGTGGAGAAGCGGCATCGAACTAGGGTCACGATTATGAATGCTCGAAATGTGGTGGGTGGTGGGGCTAACAGTGACGGGTGGATCATTGATGGAGACTGGGTTGTGGATCAGAGGGAGGCACTGGAGAGTTTGAGGAGGACTGTTGAGCATGTTGTTTATGGGACGAAAGAGCCGCACATCCAAGGCACGAGGGACTGAACAGCAGATTCTACGATCATGATGGTCATTTCAGTTATGACTTCCAAGATACAGCAATCGAGTCGCTCACGCCTGGTAAGCTAAGGCCTGGCATGGATGCGCCACGAGTTATTCACCCGAAACATACTACCTCTTGTCACATATGACGGAACATAACAGGGGTTAGACAGGGGGTTGTAAGAAGACAAAAGATAAATTCCGGTATCGAGCCACTCGTCGCGGAAGGGATAGAGGAGGGCGAGCACCCGGTTTTCGGGCGTTTCGTTAAATTTGGTGAATATGTTGGGCTGTGTGCGAGATATGTTCAGACAGAGGGTGAGGTAGTGAGATTGAACATGATTCGAAGCATGTATCAAGCGCCAAGAGCCGGTGAGGAGAAACGTCGCTAGCATTCCGGACCGTATCTTCACTTTCACCGCAGAGGAGTTTGTGTGCAGCGACGCGTGGGAAACCGGGTGAGCTTCGCAGCCGGTGAGACGAGATCATTTCATAATCAGGCAGCGTGTCCGTCCAGGCAAAACATTCCCGTCATCCTGTCAGGCTCAATTCCTGCTTTTTATATGCTCTTGTTACCCAATATGTATCTCATAGTGTCTTATCTTAGCCTTTAAGCCCGTCCCAGCTCTGGTACCCAGTCCATGTCTTGTATGCCCGCCAGCGCCAACCCAGCCCTCTAACCGCTAATCATGATCAGCCAGTAATCTCATGATACGCATCCCTGACAACCTGGTCTGTCTCCATGATCAATTCTCCCACCCAGTCCTTATCACTGTTCGCCATGCACTCGACAATCTGGATTGTCTTTCCCGACACATGAAGGTAAATGGCAACTTGGTCGAAACCAAATATTCTCTTGCCGTGTTTAGTGATGTGGACGGCTTCTGGATTTGGCTTCTTTCCGAGCTGCCGAATGAGGAATGCGATATTTCCTGGTTGGTTGTGAGAACAGAAGAGAAAATAAGAGCAGAGCAGGGAAGAGCAGAGAAGAGACGAGAAGAGGTAGTAAGGTTGAATACGTACGGTAGAGCTCTAGATATTGCAGCGCTCCCTCAGAGTCATCTTCGGGATTGAAGCGGCGATAGACGATAAACAGGTCGTAGATGCACGCCTCGAGTGCTTATTTTGGCTTTTGGAGCGCTATTGTGGGTTTGGCTGTTGATTGTAGCGTGTCGAAGTTGGTGCTAAGGCTAGAACGAGCGGCGGGGAAATGGTGGGCAGAGGTAAGTGGAAGTCGAGCAAGGCGAGGTAAACACACGGAGTGCATGTGCCAAGACCCTGATTAACGCGTTTGAAAACTGAGGTTAAGAGAGGGCGAAGTCCGAGAAAAAGGTGAGATTGGGCAAATCCCGTGTGAAGGCGAGCATCATGATTGGAACGACTGTTCGCTCCAGATTAGACCTATAAGCCTGTACAAGGCGTCAATTGAAGAACAAGAAGAGTTGGTTGTATTACAAGTTATGTACAATGCGGACAATATATAGACGAGATTACCTAAGGAAACTAGCCCGGGTAGGCTGACAAGACCGAATTCATTCAGGCTATGGGGTCTTGCGGCACTCAGGTTCTTCCACGTCCTCAAAACCTCTCTGCGATCACCTCATCCACCTTCGTACAGAGCGCGTCAACAACGCTCGCACCCTCCCGAAAGCTCGCCTTCACCACCCCCATGGTCCCCCCAGGATAACGCACCAGCACTGCAATCGCACCGCCTGTCTTCGCAACAACGTCACCCATCCAGCCCCGCATGACAACGAAGATATCTTCCGTGCTGATCTTGCGTGAATTGTTGGCGATGTGGTTGTGCGCGATTGCGCTCGAGCTTGACCAGGATATCTGCTGCTGTGGAATCGTCGTTAACGTCGTTTTCCTTAAAACACTCTTCGCGAAAGGGCCGGAGGACTTCGTAGATGCGCTGTTCGAGCGCGTTAGCGGGCTGTGGAGTGGGATTTGATGACATCGTAAGTTTTGTCGATGTTCAAAGAGCTTAGTATGCAGTGTTGTGAGGTGGAAAGGGAAGGAAAGAGGGGGGTTAGTGCCAATATACGGTCGCCCGGAGTGATCTGCTCATGGGCAGGGTTCACTTTTACCGAGAGCTAAAACGAAAGTTAGGGACATGTATAGTAAACAGTCGTGCTCCACACGAGCCTATTACTGCATTGCCTACATCTAGTCAACGGCCTTGGCGTACCCGTCTAGATCTGCTTGAACACGCTTAGCATCTTGTTCATCTCCTCCATTAACTGTTTGATAGTTTCTTCATCAACTTTAACGACGGAATCAATGAGCCTATACGTGATACCAGATCCCTCATCTCCCAACATATGACAAAAGGATTTCCCGCGCCTGACTGTTAGGACTATATACAAAGAATGAAAAATAATCCTTAAAGTAAGCTTTTGGTAAGCCGGTTTGAAGCGATCTGCCGTTCTATTTGTTGTTTTCACCTCTTGTTATACCCCTGTAATCTTCTTCGTATGTTCCAGGTGGCAGTGCATGCGAGTATCATGCCATAACACCCACCTCAGACATCTGGGAAAAAGTTCTGCAGCACCTTGTCCGTCTCCACCGTCAACTTATCCACAACGCCATCCCCCCTCGCAACGCTCGTCCGAAGAATCATATTTGAATACACATTCGCATTCACGAAGATTCCGAGCCCTGCAACTCCAACGCCCTTGATCATGGAGCTCCAGTTACGCGACGCGATGGAGAGATCATCAGGTACGATTATCTTGCCGTAGCTCGATTGGTTGTGTCGGATTATGAAGGCAACGTTCTCTACGGCGATTTTAGTACTGGGTAGTGAATGGCTGTGGGAAATGGCGGCCACTCACCGCAGAGGATCAGGGCTTTGCGCTCTTTATTTGAGGACAGGGCGTCCTCGGAAGAGTAGCATTCGTCGCGGAACGGCTGCAAGAGTTCGAATATTCGCTGTTCTAGCAACTGGGTGGGTACTTGTGGAGCCTGTGTCGCCATTGTGTGCTGGGTGACTAAAGCGACCTTGCGAGCCATGGCGAAGTAGAGTTGATGATGTACGGAAGACTGTGACTTTGGGTGGATTAATATATTGGGTCTTGAGTGTTTGATTGCCAAGCTTTGTGACCATTTCACTGACTGATCGTAGGTGCGAGCTGCCTTCACATTAGGTTTGATGGAGCGCGGACCACTTCAGCACATTTTCGGCTCGATAGTGTTAACAATCCGGACCACATTTTCATTTCGTAATGTCTCTACAATAGCGATAACATGACTCTTGTTTTCGAAATATGCGTACACTGACCAGCCCGGTCAAGAACGAGGTCGACTAGAAGATAAGAATCACGATGGTAGTTATCAGTGTCAGGACGCAGGTCTACACCCCCTGCGCCATGCAGCCAAAAAGGGACGAATAATCAACGATAGTTGATTCGTGAGTATAACAGTACATGTACATGTACAGGCTGTCGCAGTGGCATATTGCCCGGCACACCTTACACCAAACAAACCACTGCACAGAAAGTGGTGGACCGGTAACCAGTGATGTGCATCACCTCTATCCTTTGCCTCCGACTTCATGGAGGCCGTGGAGCCGGAGGAGTAGGTTAAGCTTTATGACTCAGCCATACTAACTTTGGTAGGTAAGGCATTCCCGCTGCCCAACTACGTTTAATGTGAGGTGCAATATCAGACAAGGTGGGAACTTTGATATTGCAAATCGGCTCTTCTGGTACTCCAAAAAAGTTCCCACCCCTCAATTAAACTAGAACAAGTCTAGCACTGTTTGAATAGGCTTAACGCTGTATTACTCCATGGAGTTCGAGGAGTCTTGGCGGAGGGCGTGGACGCCCTCCGTGCACACCACTACCCGTAACGACGCTAGACCTTGAAATCACCGTAACTCTTGTGTCCCTCTTTCGCTATAGTACCACTGACAACCTGGTCCACCTTATTCCTCAGCCCGATGAGGACGTTCTTGTTCCACTTCATCTGCTCCGAGATGACGACCGTGAACTGTCCAGGGCCGTCGTGAAGGCACACAGTGGATTTTTGGCCGATTCTGCTGTTATGCGTGCCTCAGACATCGGTGACAGTGATGGAGACTTGTTGTGCTTGAAGTCTGGAGCCGGCCATGTACTTGACGAGGAAGGCGATGTTGCCTAAGCAGTGTATTAGTCGCATCGCGGAGATTCGTGGGAAGCACTCACCTGTGATTGCTCGAACAAA
Organism: Clathrospora elynae; assembly: GCA_010015635.1. Lineage (NCBI taxonomy): Eukaryota > Fungi > Ascomycota > Dothideomycetes > Pleosporales > Diademaceae > Clathrospora > Clathrospora elynae. The sequence continues at coordinate 27,185 of ML976047.1, forward strand.
ATTCCCTGAGAGCCTGCCTCGGTGAGGGCTGATGGCGCTGTAGATCTGCTGGTGCAGAGGGTCGAGCGTGGGGTCGGCCATCATTTGTAGGCGAGAGAAGACAGTGTAGGCGAGAGGAGACAGTGTAGGTGAGGGGAGATAGTGTAGGGGAGGGGAGACAATGTAGGTAAGGGGAGACAGTGTAGGGGATGGGAGACAATGTAGGTGAAAGGAGACAATGTGGGTACCCCTTCCGTAAATGGAGTGTTTGTGGTAAATTAGAGGCGGGTATGATGAATAGGCTACGCACCGCCAAGACACAGCGACTGGCCTACGATTGGCTCTTGGCTCGCCGTTTGCTTATTGGCCAGTACCGGTATTGCAGAGACTGTTAGTAAGCCACATATGTACCTCATATTATGTATGGAAGTTTTGCTCTCTTGTTTCGACCTGAAGCTTGCATGCGTTTATTCTTAACTTACCATATGTTGTCAATTCGATCCCTGCTCTCACCAAGCGCAGGTGCAGGCCTACAAACCAGCTCTTAATTCTGACCAAGCAGAGCATCAGCCGCCACACTAACCGCCCTACCCAAGACCATGATCATGCTCTCGCCAATCCTAATAACCTTTGAAATCACAACTTTCACCTCAATTCCTGGCTCGTCATCATAAACAGCGACTGCTATCCTACAGCCAGTGAGCTGGTCCTGTTGATCAACTAAATCGATAAAAGCGATGGAAATGTTGCTTGCCGGAATATCAGGGCCGCTCTCATGTCTGATGATAAGAGCAAGGTTGCCTGATTTAGAATTAGTCTGATCTCGTTCTACGTATGTGATGACGTAGGGATACTTACTAGCCATCCCAAAGAGATACTTCACCTTGTCATCTGAAATGCCACAATAGGGGAAGAGACTAACGAAGATCT
>ML976047.1:29273-81961 GCA_010015635.1 Clathrospora elynae
AAGACTTTCCGAGCACAACGCTATTGCGGAGATGTTGTTAAACCCTACTATGTTCTAGGCCATGGCGCTGCCTTTTTTGTTCTCGCACCACACTCCCCTACAGACCTCTCCTCTCGTCAGAAGTAAGTCGCATACCTGTCGGCCGAGGACCCGCAGGGCCTGTGCCGGTACTGTTTGCCCCAGGTTCCTCTGGTATTCGCTTTTGGCCCAGATAGGCTTAGCGGCTCGCTGAGATATTTCACCGCACCCTATATCTAGGCCCCTTTGGATAGTAGTAATCAACACGTTCTTCTTCCTTCTTCTACCTGTTGACAATACCTTCTAATGTCTAGAACTCCTAAAAATAGACGCCTATGTGTGTGTGCGCTTTGCTTGAGCCGTTCTATCGAAAGTTATCAATTTAGACAGCCAATGGAGTGTGCTGTGCCAAAAATACAATACCTTAAGATCATGTTCCACCAAAAAGCTTCCTGGACAAACCGCATTTCCAGCCCTGTCCCGAAACACCTCTTCAAAGATTACATGTTGGTATGTCCTGTCTGTCCTCCTCACCACGCTCTCCTTCGCCACCTCCTCAAACCCCGCGCCCGGGATATAAACCCTCGTCTGGCACACTCGTCCTCCCCTCTCTCTCTGCAACATCCATGCCTTTGCATAACTCACCAAAATCTACTGACAGCCAGGCGATGCTGTAGAGAAGCTGTCCACGCCCAAAAAGCCCAGAAAAATGACCCAAACGATGTGCAACATGGGGAGACCCCGCTGGAGATTACGCAGCACTAAAAGTCCATCTCCCGGATCTTCATGGAGGTATTTCTTTGTCACGGTTTGGGGTATCTCTTGCACCAACGTGCAGCAGCTCCTTACTGTTGGTGAGAGGAGGCTGCCTGTTCCGCACTAGCGTTGTTTATGGTCACTCACCTACATATACCGTTTGTATCTTCATACAATACAACCTCAGTTCAATCCTTCATTTCTTCCCGCATGTGCACTGTCCACGATACATGGCAGTCTTTCTCTCGGCCCCTGGGAACAAAACCCATGTGGGGTTGAAGAGATATGCAAAAAAGAAATCTTCCATCAATACATGCGGAGAGTGGCTGTTGACCCACCGACGATGTGCCTGTGTCGATGGAACAAAATACCTTTAACAAAAAGAAGACGATGGCAGATCGAGATGGCGATGATCAGCAGCGCAAAGCTAAGATGGTGCTGGATTGGATTTCTTGAAGTCGTAGTGTCGTCAAGATTACCTATACAAAATGCTAAATCGCCCATGGTCATCCGCCTGCGCTCCCACCCCAAAGCCTCGGCGCCAACCATGGACTAATACTTTGCACACACCAAAAAAAGAGAAAAAGACACCCCATACCGTATATGATCGTATCAATATACATATAACCCCATAAAGCCCCCTTCATTACCCCACTTGTCAGAAAAAAAGAATATATATGTAGACAATACCTAATACCTCCATTTCCACCACTCACGCCAGCGCCTTATCGCGGCGAAACATCTACAGTGTTGTTCATCGGCTTTCCTTGATCTTGACGCAGTCGGCGAAAGCTGGGAATGTGCCTCTGAAGCTCGGCCCGAGAGTCCAGTTATTCAGATCGCGGAGATGGCACTCGAAAGCTGGGTTGATAAGCCACTGATCACCCTCTTTGGGCAGGGAACCAATCGACGCCAGACCGCCCGGCGTGCCAATGGCGGGGGTTTGGGGGGTAGGAGGGCCAGCGGGAGAGCCGGCGTTGACATGGGTGGAGAAGGGTGAGGATGCTGAGACGGAGGAGGTGGTGGAGAGAGTGGAGGCGTGGACTTTGGAAGCGGGGAGGAGACAGTCGCGGGGCTCGTAGGGCCAGTTGAGGGAGATGGTGGTGGTGAAGGGGATAAAAAAGTTCTCAAAGGAGACGAAGGGCTGGGTGGCGATGATCTTGTCACGGAGGCGGGGCCTGGGATTGTTAGTCCTGTCTCCTTGGCATGTCGCGGTCTGGGAGGAAAGGAGGCTTACCAGGGGAGATGGTCTAACCACAGGGGATGGGCAGTGAATAGCTGTGAAGGTCGTGGCGTGACCCAGTACGGCAGTCGGTCGTAGTTTTCTTGCGTAGGCTCAATCTGCCAGCGCATGATCAGAAACATGATGAAAACGATGGCGACCTGCTCAGGTACGCCGCAGATATCCGGGAACGTGCGCAGAATATCGGTGAAGAGCTTGGATAGGGGGTGCGCTTCGACATTGCGCTCGGGGTGCGCTAGAGAGGTGAAGTTGGGATAGTGGGGACCGACAAGGGTTTCGATGGGCACACCTTCGGCCGCGCGGTTCTGTCGGTCCTGCAGGAAGTCCAGCAAGATGACATCAAGGGGACAGGTGGCGGCGATATTGCGAGGGAGCGTGAGGTGTGCCACCATGTTCGGCGCGTACTGGGCGTGCTGGCTGGTACTGACATTGCTGGGTCGCGGCTGCTGTGGCGGGGGCAGGTTCGGATCTACCGTTCGCCGCCCGTTGTCGAGCAGGAAGTCGACGCCTAGCCGTTCGTCAAAAGGCATCTCGCTCTGGATATGGGGCGGCCGCGACGGCTCGAACTGCGGGCCGGGGCTGTCGTTCGAGTACCGGCGCAGATGGCTCGTCGGGGCGTCGCTCGGGTACAGCCACGGCCGCCCCCCCTCGGTCCCATTGGGCGAAGGCTCGCCATTAAGAGGCGAGTGGGACGACAGATCGCGCAGAGTGGCGTGGAACTGGCGGGGATCGGTGGGTTGCACAGGCGCGTCGCGCTGGGGGTGGTGTGGCAGAACAGGAAGGGGCGACCGCTCGGCGGCAATTGCCAGTTCTACACACGGTCAGCCTCTCTCCTTCCGCATCGACGACTGCACATACCATTGAGGCCGCCCGGCCCCCTCACTATGGGCTGGAGGATGCTCAGGACGCTCTCCAGCCGCTTCCTGATGTCGACGTTCTCGGCCTGGACGGCCTCCTTCTCGCGGATCACGCCCTGGAGGTCATGGTACGGCTGCGAGCTCTCCAGGTCCCTGATCCGCTGGGTGAGCCGGTCGATCTGGTTCTTGGTGCGCTCGCGAATTGCACGCTGGGCCTCGCGGTCGTTTGCGCGCTTCCGGGCCAGCTGTTCGGGCGTGAGGTTGGCAACACCACGCGAATTGAGGCCCGTCCGGCGCTTTTTGTTGGGCTGACCATCACCAGACCCATCTTCTCTAGTGCCCTGTTCGGGTGTGTCTGCCTCGCTCGGCGACGCCATGCTGGTTATGGGTGGAGGTCGAGTGCGATTCAGTAGAGCTACAAAAGAAATCCTCGCCCGAGTCATAAAGCCGGACACTGCATGTGGGAAGCGACGCACTCGCTTGGCGGCTGCATGGTGGGGACGGACAGGGATGTGCTGGCCTTGGGCTCCGGATAAGCGACCCCGCTCTCTGCTCTCCGCTCCCCGCACCTCCAGCTGCACGACTCGTGTCCAGACCACGCTGTGGTGTACCAGACCACGCTATGGCGTACCAGACCACGTTATGGCGTAGTAGAAGTGGTCACTTGTGTGGTTTGCGCCTGAGCTCGTCAAAGCTATTCTCGTAACAACTCTCGATACTATGGCGGACCAGCACGTGAGCAAGCTGGGCATCGTTTCAGTCACGCTGAAAGCGAGTATGCCTCACACACTATCCCACACGAGAACTTCCTGTAGCTGGTACTAACATTGTCAAGTGGGCTCTGCCTTGCAGCGCTCTGTCACTTCTCCCTTCAAAGGTGCCAATGGCTCCAACAACTACTTCAAAGACGTCATGTTCGCCATGTTCCGCACCAACCTGGGCAGCCTTACCATCGCACAGGACCGCTATATGAACGGCGCCTCGTCGACACCCATCTACGCCAAGCACGCCGATCAGCACAAGTTCGTCCCCGAGAGCATCACCCTGCCGAGCGGCACGCACGCGCATTGGCTGGGCAGCAAGAAGACGAAGAAGGTGCTGGTGTACTTCAATGGTATGCTGGAGTGAGTCGGGGTGAAGGAATACAGCTGATGCTGACAGGCGGCGGATATGTGATGCCCATCTCGCCACCCCACATGCTCTGGCTCGACGACTTCCAAAAGGCACTCGGACCCGATGTCTCTGCGCTCTTCCTCGCCTACGACCTCGCGCCTGAAGCGGAGTACCCGGTGCAGCTGAAGCAGGCCGTCGAACTCCTGCGCTACCTCGTCGAGAACGAAGGGCGTAACCCATCCGACCTCATACTAGGCGGCGACTCAGCTGGCGGCAACCTCGTCATCGGCCTACTCTCACATATCGCGCACCCGCACCCGGATATCGAGCCACTGTCGCTTCCGTCGAAGATCAATGGCGCTATGCTGATCTCACCGTGGTGTTCCCTTACAAACACGCACACATCGGCTTTCAAGACGAACGCCCAGCGCGATATATTCGACGCGCGGGCACTTGACCGCTGGTGCAAGGCCTTCCTCGGCTCCGACTCCCCCTTCGCCGGCGACTTCTACAACGAGCCTGTGCTCGCTGCGCCAGAGTGGTGGGAGCCTGTCGCCGATGTTGTAGATGAAGTGTTGATTTGGGCCGGCGAAAACGAGGTGCTGAAAGATGGCATCGTGGCTTTCGCGAAGAAGTTCACCAAGGGGTTTGGTGGCAAGGGTGGGAGAGTGAGTACGATAATTACGCCGAAGGCGTGTCATGAAGAGATGGTTGTGGAGAGGATGTTGGGGTATAAGGGTGATTCGGGGACGGGAAGTCAGCGAGTGGTCGAAAACTGGATGAGGGCGAAGCTGTGATGAGGAAGTAGTTTGGTTGAGCATGCACGTATATGAAGCGATTTGTTTCTTTTTCAACTTTCGAGCAGAACAGTTATCTCCATCACCATTATCTCTGAATGATGCCTTCAGCATACGGCTGGGCTGGAGTGACTCGACATCTTGTTGGATCGGCGTCTCAAGCTTCATACCGCTGCTAGGATATCCTCTAGTACACAGAATCATCTCACATCTATCTTTTTAGAAGCCGACATCTAGAAACCCCTCTCATGTATCGCATATTCTTGTTTTTTGTATACCTCGTCTTTTCTTCCAGAGAGCGGTCTTCGCATCCTTGCCCTCCCAGTCGCGCAAAGCACATGAATCTGGTGGAGTGAAGTTTTTGGCAACGTGGCACGCGCCCCAGCCCCACTAACTCTCATACGTCATCCAGGTGCAGAGTTATGGACAGCCTCATACTGCACGCACCGCATGTTCTAGCAGGGTCCGTGTTTCAGGAACAGAAGGACCGCTGGCATCCCGTTTTTTTTGTTTTTTTGTCCATATTCAAAGAGTTTTTTATCCAAATACGCGAGAAGAACATAGAGGTGTTGTGTAGTCATTTTGAGATGGTTGACGAGGTGGGGAAGAGAGAACATAACGTAAGACTAGTGCGGTTTTTCGAAAGAAAGCGGGATAGAACTATATATGCATAGCGAATAGGGTTTCAGATATTAATGTGTTTTAATAGAGCATTATCTACCTCTAAAGGAACGTGTGATTGATGTAGCATTAAGAAGCAACGCTGTGAGTGGGTACAAGGCAAAAGGTTAAGCTAGTCTAAATTAGGCAATCTCCTCTACCTTTAGTATACACGGTAAAACGCAAGCAAACGAGCAACAACGCGATTTCTGGCTTAGCGCGGGTTACTAAGTGACTGCTAAGGCCACTAAGCTTTAAGCAGAAATAGCGTACATCAAATGGGTTTCACACAAAACGATTCACGCGGTAACTGGCCGGAGCCGGTATTAGTTATACATGTGTAGTGTGTTACTTGCTAGCTACTCCTAAACGCCTCTTAATAGTTACCTATTCTCCTAGCCTAAGCGCAATTTAGCTAACCTATCTTATATTCTAGCAAAACACTAACGGACAAACTTTCTACCTATTCCTCTAATGACAACATTAACCTTATCAAAGTGCCTTAGATCATGAACGTTGGTACTCCTAACGCAACTTCTTATGTCGACATTCTAGACTACGATGCAGTGCAAGTGCAATGTGGCTTTTACGCACCCCGCGGAAGCGTTGCTTAGCATGACCGCATGATTCTACTGTGACCACTTACACGCGACTTCCTCGTGCCACGCTTGAGCATGCGGTTATACAATTGATAGTTCGCCATCGCTGTTGCCTGATGAATCTCGGCTGACCAGCTCAAGTAGACGACACATCACTGACGCGCTCGTAGAGTGTAGATGGGGGCTAATATTCATGGCGTTAGCTAGGACGTCATACTACCTGCGGTACGTATATAAACTCGGGACTTCAGCTCTGTATCGTTTCATCCAAATATCATCCATCATGCCCGTTGCTCTCAAAATCCGCACCATAACTCGACCCTTTGTTCAACAATCATCTTTCTTCAGACAAACTTCCATCAGAATGTCTTCCACCAATCAGCACGGTCAGGGCGTAAGCCATGCCAGCGGCGACTCAGTTGTACCAAAGAAGGTCCAGGAGGCTGCACCTAAGGGTCTCGAAGAGAGTCTCCCTGAGAGCGTACGTTTGAAATCTTTGTGGTCGAAAGATAGAATGCTGACGATATTTTGCAGATTCACCCTACTGGTTCCAACCCCAACAACCAGTCGACCAACCAGACACACGCAAAGGACGGCGGTAACGACTCCGTTGTTCCAAAGAAGCTACAAGAAGTCCTTCCAGAGTCTGTTGAGCGCGCTGTACGTTTCCCTTATGCATGAACTGCATTGAGACAAACGCTGACTTTACATGTCCGTCTAGGTTCCCAACGCGCTTCACAACACCGGAGACAAGTAAGCTTATCGCCGCATCAGAGAAAGAGGATTAGAATATCAAATATGTTCATAAAAAAAGAAATGAAGACGTGCTGAATGAATAATCTGCCCTGCTGAAATATGGGATATGATTTGTCGTGCGACTCATGAAATGTGAGATGTGTGCCTTACCTACGCTACCGTAGTGGAGATACGTCGTACCGGTACCCCACCATTTCGCCAAACCCGCCCAAAACTTTTCCCGATATCAGCTCAACACCAAACTTCAACTGTCTTTGTGCACATATTCCACTATGGCCTCAATGACACCGGTAGAAGTCAACACAAGCGCAGGCACGCAACTAGCGCCTGTCAACATCGGCACGCGCAACTCGGTGCTCGCTCAGATCCAGGCGCGCGCCGTTGAGAGAGCACTAAAAGATGCATACCCGGACCGGACGTACAACATCTGCCCGGTGGTGGTGCAGGGAGATAGGGACAAGATTACGCCCCTGCAGCAGTTGAGCCAGGGCGAGAATGCGAAGAGCCTGTGGACAGGGGAACTGGAGAGCATGCTAGAGTCTGGCGATCTGGATATCATCGTGCACTGCTTGAAGGGTGTGTTGCCAATTTTCTACATAGTAGAATCTCATTGAACTGTGGCTGATGACTACTATAGATATGCCCACACAGCTGCCCGATCATCTCGAAATCGGTGCTATCCTCGAGCGCGAAGATGCCCGCGATGCCCTTCTGATCTCGCCGCGCCTTCCGAAAGAAACCACGCTAGCAACACTACCCCACGGCGCTACCATTGGTACCTCATCAGTCCGTCGCGCCGCCACACTACGAAAGCTGTTCCCACACTTGACCTTCGCCGACTTAAGAGGCAATGTCGGCACAAGATTGGCCAAGCTAGACGCGGAGGACTCGCCATACTCGGCCATCATACTGGCTGCTGCTGGTCTGAAGCGGATGGGTCTGGACAGCCGCATCAGTCAATACCTAAGCAGTACAAGTGGAGGCATGCTGCACGCAGTGGGCCAGGGCGCGCTAGGCATTGAGATCAGGAAGAACGACGAGGGTATGAAAGAGATGATGAGCAAGATTCGATGTGAGCGAACGACACGAGCGTGTTCAGCCGAGCGAGCGCTGCTACGTACGCTGGAGGGAGGATGCAGCGTACCCATTGGCGTTGAGACATCATGGCAAGGTGGGAAGGGCTTGGCGATTGGTGTACAACCAGCAAAGGACTATGACAAGCACGGAAATGCTGTTGAAGAGGATGAGCCAGATGTCAATGATCAAGAGCTAGTTTTGAGGGCGCTCGTGGTCAGTGTGGACGGGAAGGAGTCGGTTGAGTATGAAGCAACACGAAAAGTTCGATCGGCGGAAGAGGCGGAAGAGATGGGACGGGATGTAGCAAAGATTTTGATTGAGAAGGGTGCAGACAAGATTCTGGAAAAGATTAACGTCGAGAAGCAGTGGGCGGCCAAGAAACAGTTGGAAGAGCTGAAAGCAAAGTCTGGTACCTCCTAGCCCTCATGTTAAACTAACTGACTACGAGTATCAACCCATTTTATCAAATACCTTTCCGAGATCCAGTCTCCAAAACCACACCATCAAGCCACGCCTTCTTAACATCCGGCAATTAACATCTCCGCAACCACACACCTGAACACCCCTTACAACCCCCTATCTCAGCAATACAACAAGATATGTGCGGTGCATGTACGACGACGGTGGCGGGCGGGCATGCGTATGAGGGATATGGTGGTGGGTGGCGGGGGTGAAGGAGAGAAGAAAGAATGTAGGGATATTGAATGTCGTTTTGAAGGAAATTGTAGGAAAAGATGCAGTGATTGGGGGTACAAAAAACCAACTTCTCCGCTTCTACCACTCAGATCAAGTTGAATCCTGCGTGCAGTTCAAACGTTAAACGTCAACAGATAATGAAACCAAGCGCGGGAACGCCATGCAATCGGAAATTTCACGGCCTGTTTGACTCGCTTCACATATCTGTGCACTCCTTGCTACACGCATAGAGCGTGCTCGTTTACTGTTACGCGTGTTGTTATGTCACCACTCGGCGATTGATGGCTTCAATGGCTCAACCATGACAGCTTGCAAGCTGCGAATGAACATAAAAAAGCGCCTACGTAATGAGGTCATGGTAAGCGTAATGCTCTCTTCCTCGTACCACAGTTAGAAAAGTACCAAAAATCCTATACTCGCAAAGGTTTCGCAAAGCCTATTGCTACAGTTGACCAATCGGTATCCAAGTACAATACTAAACTACACCCAGCACCATCGATGTCCGCACTATCAGCAATTCTACTACACCATATCCATCTCCAAGCCTCAGCTACCACACAAGGTCCCTCTAACAATGTGCACAATGCGCTGGACCCAGCACGGTGACAGCTACCACGAGAATGTCACCAGGCGCAGAGATCACTGTTATAAGAAACAAGCCGCCGGTGTTACTAATACCAGCACTTTTGTAAACTACAGGGTTGTGAGGAGGACATCAAGGTTCCGGACCGATGCTGGAATTGTCGGAATGCTGTGGTTATTGCTGATGAGGGCTATGAGAGAGGGCGGTGGGGATAGATAGCTGGAGAGAAGAGAAAGAGAGTCTGTAACGGATGTGTATGATGACAATGCAGATAGAGGGCGTGGGAAGATGAGAGAGATTGGGGAGGGCGAGGTGGAAGGAAAGCGACGATGATGATATGGCGATTTATGAACTTGACTGTGTGTCACCCAAAACGCATCCATGCATGAACGTGATAACAAAACGAAACATGACGATAATGGTAGCATAAGAGCTTGTAGATTCAGGATGGAGAAAGCCTCTTCTCCTGCGTGACATGAACGAATGAAGTCTCCAGTAATTGACAAAAAGAATGGTAAGATTGAATTCGTGAGACGGAGCAGTAAACAGTGCTTAAGAAAAGATGATAGAAAACGAGAAGTTGAGTAGCGTGAGCCGCATACACGGTGTTCGCAGGGCGATATCTACGCCAAGCCGCTAGTATCGCAGCGTGCATGTGAGCTCGCGTTTTGGGCAAGGACGCGCGATTTCTACCGGTATCGACCTCTTATCTCCGTCTTCCAGTACTACGCGCTTCGAGGTTATTCGCGAAACGAGTCAGTCCGATTACTGACTACCAGCCAGATGATCTCGACGAGGACATCTCGCTAGACTATGAAGCTGAGGCGCACGAGCAACTTCAACGCGCTCCAAAGACGAATTTGGAAGAATTCAAGGCCACACAAGGTCCCGCACCGTACTGTGGTGCCGCTGTCGCAGCACGTTCAATCCTGATGTCTTCCAAAGCCGGCCTAAACGTTGCGCATCCCAGCACGAGCAAAGCCGACGAAGGTCACCACTACAACTCCTGCATGAATCCCGGTAGGTGTCGAATGTATCGATCTGACTGAGGATTGAACCTCGTATGCTGCATTTCTTGGTCTAGGATTCCGTCAAAAGAGACGGTGAAAATCGAGGCACAGGGTGGAAGTAGAGAAATAGCGGGGATAAACGCCAACAGATGAACATGTTTCTTTCTACGCCGGCTCACCCTGGCGAACTTGGTCATTCGCTACTGAAGTAAGTAGATTACCCAAAGTGTAGCGATACAACTTCTTAGACATGTACGTTGTGCCTCTCATATAAATGAAGGTATCCAACATGCGCCTTCATCACTCACAGCCACCAACATTCAAAGTTCTGCGGGCTGTATTCGCAAAAGTGTGTATAGTACGAAAAAAAAGGCCGTAGGTATCGTGAAAAAGCGAGTTGTCCCGCGAAAGTGTCTATATCGGACAACTTCACCATCTATTGCTGCGGTTTATACACCATCCCCCCAGTCCTCGTATAAACATCCGTGCTTGCCGGCCCCGCCCACCGTCTACTCGCTTCCTCTCTACTCTTGACTTCCCTCTCATTCTGCACAGCGACACAACAACAACAACAGCATCCTCTGAGCAAGTCACTTCCAAAGCTGCCACCGAGCTTGTATGCGCGCCGAATGCGTGTTCTTTGTAGCATGGGGAACAACCACCCCAGTCCACACGATATGCCCATTACCATGCAGTGCCCGTTCGTCGAGCTATGCCCCAGCATATCCGTAGGATCCTTCTTCGCAGACTTCTGCGAGAGACGGTACGAAGTGCGGCCGTAGAGGACACAGGGGCAGAAAAGGCCTGTTAGGCATGTTGACGGGTCGGGACTACACGCACACAGGCCATTCTTCCACTCATGCGACGTCTCCGACTCCATGTTCGGGTGCGAAATCTGGCCGGGTTGATGTTTTGAGAAATCGAGGCCATTCGGGCCATGGACCGCATCTGGTGAGAAGACGGCGTGCAGGTTGTTTGTTTGCGTCGAAGAAAATCCGTGAGGCGAGTAGGGCTCATTGGCGTACGATGCGCGACTCATTGGAGAGATTGGTCCATCTCGTGTCTGATCCTTCTTCGTTGATGCCGGGGATAGGGGGGTCATAGGAGTCTTGTGTGGTAGCGGCGAGGTCTGTGTACCCGATGGTGGAGTCGGTGGGATCGGATGCATGGGGTACGTCCTCAGATTCGTGTTGATCGGTGACAGATTACTCAGCTGCCGTGCGTGCCTGCTCTGTTGTGTCTCTACCTCCGGCCTCTGCTGGACAGGCTGAGGTGGAAGAATGGGTGACACGGGCGAGAGAGTCAGGATTCGCGAGCCATCGTGAGGCGATGATGGTGAAACGGGATATTTTACATCCTGCGAGTGAGAAGGAGGCGGCGCATAAGCTGTCTGGGATTGGGGCGGATAAACGGGCATTCGCGGGTCGAGTATCGATTGCGGACGAGGGTCGATTGGGGTGTACGGCGATGTCGGAAGAGATGTTCGCACAGACTGTGGAAGAGGCGGAGCGGTGGGTGACGCGGCGTAGACGAATGCGCGCATCTCGGCCGGTGTCTGCGCGTAGGAGAAGTGTCGTGATGCATCTGTGCTGACTTGTGGTCGCTGAGGTTGCTGTCGCTGCTGGGATGGATGCTGTGGAGCTTGCTGCTGTGTTTCTTCATAGGTTGGAGCCTCTTCCTCGACATGAGGCTGCCACGAGAATCTGTTGTGCTGCCGTGAGGTTGTCTGAGGCCGAAGATGCTGACTCTGTCCTTGTTGTCTAGGGTCCATGTCTTACAGATTGATTTGGAAGTGAGTCTAATCTAGTAATGTTTTCGAGAAGCAGATATTGAAGGCTGTCGCTGGTGGTTCTGGTTTATTGTGAAGATCAAGGCCAGTGGATGTCCTTAGGCCCAGTGCGATAAGCTGTTCGAACGTGAGCTGAACGATCAATGGAAGATGGCCAAGCCGGGGCCAGAAGGTCTGGTATCAAGTTAACAGTCTTCACAAAGTCATGCACGAATACGAAGGAGTGAGAAGTAAAGAAGGCGAAAGCTGCTTTCCGCTCCGGTTGGCTCCTGACCCTACTCCATCGCGCAGCCGAGCGTCGAGGTGGACGCAGATTCGTAGAGCTCCCGCCGCAAATGACTCTCTTTTTAGACGTGCAGTGAGGCGCAGACGTGGCCAATTGGTGTTGGAGTTGAGGTGTGATGATTGTGTGGAGCAAGGCGTCGGGCGCTTAGGGATAGATCCGTGGACCAATCAGCAGTCCGTTTCTACCATTCCGCACGTCGATTGCCGTTGCTGGGGCTCGGCCACGACGCTTTGAGTGTCAATCAACAAGGGCTTGACTTAAACAGCCGCAGCGTGAGTCGCACTGACTAAGAATTACCCCCCCATGCCATTGCGCATGTCGACAAAGCCAGTGGTAGCAAAATGGTAAATTATGAATGTCACGAGAAGTCGTAGATCAAGTCACGGCAAAGTACTCCACGACCACCTGGAACGCTTGCAGAAGAACGACGCACTGCACTGAGGATATGTAGCTTGGTTTAGAGAATATACAGAGATGGCGGGGTAGATGGCCATCGCAGAGGTACTGTTACAATCGAGGTTTGGATGGAGACATGGTTTCAATTTACGCGTCCTTGTCAATCTGGGCCTTTCCTTGCTCCTCCTTGTTCTCAGCCTGTGGAAGATTAGTATATGTGCAGCAACATGCGGTGTTAGAATACTGACACCAGGACGCTCGGTCGAAACGGTTCCTTGCAGCTTGGCGGTCTCGGCAACACCCTCGCCCTTCTTGCTCTTGCCGTCTTGCTTGGAGATCTGCGAGGTGTGTTCTGTGTTGTCGTTGGACAGCCCCTTTTGCTTGCCAGAAGTTTCGTTCTGGCTCTTGGTCTCTTCCTTGCGGGGATCGGCCTATGCAAGTTAGACTCGAGCGCTTGAAGATAAGACGCTTGCTCACCTTGTCAGACTTGTCAGGAGACTCGTGGTCCTTCTTCTCGCTGTTCTCCTTGGACTCCTTGGACGGGTCCTGCTTGTCGTTTTTCGGCTTCTCCTCAGACTTGTCCTTGGAGTCGTCCTCGGAGTCATCCTTGCTCTCCTCGTCGTCTTTGCTCTCGTCTCCTACGGTGGAGTCGGTGCCATGCTTCTCGGCACCTCCCTCTCCATGAGGGTCGCCAAGAGGGTGGTGTTCGGCGCCATGGTCCGTGTCCTGGGTCAAGACGATGTACAGGCCAACGGTGGTGCCGACGGCGGCGGCGGCCATCCTGTGGGATTTTGTTAGTACGATCGCACACGGGTATAGTCATGCTATCTTGGTGGAAAATGTTTCAACACACCATGGGACATCACTGCTCTGGGCTTCGCCCTCAGCGCCATGGCCGCTGGCGTATGTCCTGCGCTGGACAGTTCGTTGCCATGGCTGGAGCTCGGCAGCGCGGAGGGCCCTCGTCGGGCGCGCAGCTCGTACAAGTGACGAGGCGCGCAGTGCGGAGGCTCTTATGAAGGACATGGTGAAGGCAATTGATGGCAGATGTCGACGTGTGATGCGCTTGAGAAAAGACCAGGTCAGGGCTGGCCGGCTCGGATGATCCAACGTCATGTGGCCTAAGCTTCTTTACATCACGTGAGCAGTGATGCAACAATCGATCAATGCTAACATCTGCCCTGTGTTGATCGCATAGTCATGGTAGCTTCTACCTGAAAAAGATTTACAAGAACCCGGCGGCAGTTTGCTCGTGCGGTGGTGTTTGGCCGTGCGCAGGAGCTCCAGAGCAACCTTGGAACGCGCAGGCAGCAACTGTCGATTCCCTTCCATCGCAGTCTCCGTCTCTCACGGCGGCTGGTGGCGCCACTCTAGTAATAAGCCCACAAACCCATCCACACTTCCCTCTCCCCTCTTCGCTCAGTCTACCATATCCTGGGACCCTCAACCGCGCTACAGCTACATACATTCAGCTCAACCCCGCCATAGGCACACCACCTACCCCGCCACGTCGCAAGCGCTCCCATCAACAACACCCACGACTGCTCTCCAGCCCGCAGTCCGCAGTCCGCCATGGCGCCCTCGTCGGTCCCGGCCCATCCGACGCCCCACGATGTCGCCAGGCTGCTGCCCCGGTTCTCGCACGAGGACCCCGACTACCGCTTCATGGCCCTGAGCGACCTGCACGATATCCTCGTCACCGCCCACGCCGGCCTGCTGCTCCACGACGACGTCACGGCCGCCAAGACGGTCCAGGGCCTGCTCCTCACGCTCGTCGACGCCAATGGCGAGGTGCAGAACCAGGCGGTCAAGTGCCTGGGGCCCTTTGTCAACAGGATCAACGACAGGACGCTGCCCGTCATGATCGAGAGGCTCTCCAACTTGCAGACTGGCAACACGGTCGACCAGTCCATCCCCGCTCTCGCCCTGCGCGAGGTCGTCGTGTCCCTCCCGCGCCCCGCCGCCGGTGCTGCGCGCACCAAGTCCATGATGGACGCCTACAGCGCCATCAGCCGCGTGCTGATTCCCCGCCTGATCGGCCACCATGTCATTCCGCCGACACAGCCAGGCCTTCCGCCGCCACCAAAGGGCATGCTGCTGGTGGACCTCGAGAAGGGCGCCGACAGCAACGCCATCGACGTGCTGACCGAGGTCGCGCGCTGCTTCGGCTCCATGCTGCAGGACGTGGAGATCCAGGCGCTGCAGAGCATCACCTTCGACATCCTCGAGAACGACCGGGCCAGCTCCATGATGAAGAAGAAGTCGGTCACCGCCATCTCGACACTGGCAGCGTACTTCTCTGACCAGCTGCTGAGTAGCCTGCTGTCACGCGTCATCGAGCTTCTCCGAGACCCCCACCTGGTTCGCAGCAAGCGCAAGCTTTACATCACCATTCTGGGCTCCATGGCCCGGTCCATCCCGCGCAAGTTTGGCCCGTACTTGCAGACCTTGGCGCCCTTCGTCCTGGGCGCATTGAGCTCGCAGGAGCAGGATGAAGAGATGGACGTGTCCGACGACGAGGGCGAGCGCGACCCCGAGATTGACGACGTCTTGGAGGCGGCACTAATTGCGCTGGACAGCTTCCTAGCCTCTTGCTCCCACGACATGCGCATGTACACCGGCGAGACCATCGACGCGGCCACACGCTACCTCAAGTACGACCCCAACCTCGCGCAAGACGAGGACGAGGACGACGATGGCATGGCGAGCGACGAAGACGATGCGCTTGAAGGCGAAGACTTCGAGGAAGAGACCGGTTATGACGACGACGAGGACGCAAGCTGGAAGGTCCGCCGGTGTGCCACCAAGGTCCTGTACACGCTGATCTCCACGCGGAGTAACGGTGATCTTATGGAAGACGGCACTCTTTACAACCGCGTTGCCCCGGCGCTCGTCGGCCGCTTCAGAGAGCGGGAAGACAACGTACGGCTAGAGATTCTAGCCACACTTTCCAACCTGGTCAAGAAGTCCGGTGACGGTCCTTCTCCGCTCAGGTTCTCCGATGAAACCGCTCAAGGCGGTGTGATGATGCCTCCTCCAAGCAAGAAGCGTCGTCGGGGCGGCAGCGATGCCAGCATGTTCGACCTGCGGGCTAGCTCGTCATTGTCAATGGGTTATGCTTCACCAGCACCCGCCAGCACGCCTCCAGTAGGCCCCCGAGCCAGCCTGGCCAAGCTTAGCCCCGACATTGTCAAAGGTGTCGCACAACTTCTGAAGCAGACGTCTTGCCCACCTACCACGAAGCAGGCATCGATTGGTCTGATCAAGGACATCGTTATCACTCAGCGAGGTGGTCTTGACGGTTACCTAAACCAGCTCATCGAACCCGTCGTAGATGCTGCGAAGACGACAGGCGGATCAACAAGTAGTGCTTCCGCCACAGCAAACAGCTTGCGCACTCAAGCTCTCCAGTTGATTGGTGCCATTGCCGACACTCACTCCTCCAAGTCTATTCAGCCGTATCTAGCATCCATCGTTGCTGCGCTTCTCCGTGGGGTCAAAGATAAGTACAGCAAGTTGTCTATCGAAGCCCTTGCAGCCACAGAACAGGTTATCAAGGCTCTCACGCCTCCTCGATCAGCCACATCAGGATCTGAGAATCAGCATCATTTGGAGCAACTGTATGAAGCTTTGGTCAGCCGGATAGCCGCGAACGACGCTGATGTCGAGGTGCGACGGGGTGCTATCCATGTTCTCGGATTGCTGCTTGGTCGAAGCTCAGGCACAGCAGGCCTGCTTTCTCCACAGAGGCGGACAGCTGGTCTAGAGCTTCTCGCCGACCGTCTGAAGAACGAGCTGACACGTCTTGCGTCGGTTCGCGCTGTTGACTCTATTGGGGCTCATACGAAGGCGTCGAACGAGTTGTCGGCCAAATGGGTTCAGAGTGTTGCATTGGAGCTAGGCGCCCAACTACGAAAGGCCAGCCGTGCACTGCGGGGTGCCAGTCTGAGCGCTCTGCGAACACTAGCGCTGAACCCACAATCACGGAGTCAGCTAGATGGTCAGACCAAGGCGCAGATTGTCGACTTGTTGTTGCCGCTACTGAATGCCACCGACCTTCACCTCCTCGGACCCGCCCTCATGATCCTAGCGACGTTCGTCAAGGATGACGCGCAAACTATTATGACGCCCAGCTTGAACGATGCACTGTGCCAAGTCGCTCAAGGCTCCATCAGCGGAACACCGTTGGACGCATTGCTCAAGCTCGTCCGTACAATTGGCGAGCAACGCGCTGGTAAGTCGTTGATGCGCTCTCTACTACAACAGGTTGGTGTTTCTGGGCATGCAGACGTCGTAGGCAAAGTCATTGGAAACCTTCTCGTGTATGGCGGCAGCAGTGTTGATGTCAAGCTTGAGCAGTTCGTCACCGAGCTCGAGACGGCGCAGGACGACAAGCGTCAATGCCTTGCCCTTGTCGTGCTAGGAGAGTCTGCACTGCGGCTGGGATCGCAGTCAACCATCGACCCCGAATTGTTCATCAAGTACTTCTCCGCTAGGTCGGAACAGGTGCCACTTGCAGCTGCCGTCGCCCTTGGACGCGCAGGTGCCGGCAATATCAGCAAGTACCTTCCTGTCATCCTGTCGACCATGGGCCAGCCCTCAGCTCCCCAGTATCTTCTACTCCATTCCATCAAGGAGATCCTTCAACAAGACGACACTGAGTGTGAGATTATCCCGTTCGCGTCAGCGCTCTGGCAGAATCTCGTTGTTGCATCTCAATCAGAGGACAACAAGGCGATTGGCGCAGAGTGTATCGGCAGACTTACCATCATTGACCCAAAGACGTACCTTCCCCAGCTCCAGGTAAGACTTATCAAATGTACATACGTGATCACAAGGCTAACAGAGATAGGCGTTCTTGAGCGACCACAAAGGAAGCGTACGCGGCATGGTCATCTCTGCTCTCCGGTACACTTTCACCGACACCGACGAAGCGTACGACGAGTACCTCCGGCCCATCGTCGTACCCATGCTTGTTCAGATGCTCAACGAGCCTGATCTTGAGAACCGCCGCTTGGCTCTCATGACGTTCAACTCGGCCATGCACAACAAGCCCGACATCATCCTACCCGCACTCGACCAGCTACTGCCACTGGCCATGAAGGAGACCATTATCAAACCCGAGCTCATCCGTGAAGTGCAGATGGGCCCCTTCAAGCACAAGGTCGACGATGGCCTCGAGATCCGCAAGAGCGCATACGAGACTTTGTATGCTCTCCTCGAGAAAGCTTTTGCAAGGTTATCACCCGTCGAGGTTTCCGACTTCTTCGACCGCATCGTCGCCGGTATCACGGACGAACACGACATCCGCATATTGTGCAACCTCATGCTTACCAAGCTCATGCTCATCGCCCCAGACCAAGTGCAATCACGCCTAGAGTCCATCGCCTCGAACTTCCGCGTCGTCCTCGCAGTCAAGCCCAAGGAGAATGCTGTCAAGCAAGAAATCGAAAAGATCCTCGAAGGCGCCAAGGGCGTCCTCAAGGTCTCGGTTGTGCTCAACAAGCATATGGGTAGTGAAGGTATCGCGGGCCCCGAAGACCCGCAGTCGAGGGCCTGGTCCGTGTATTGGGATCAGATCAACAAAGAATACGCGACTGGGCTGAAGGCTGTGGCGGATGAACTCAAGGAGCGCGATCGCTAGGCCTCGCTCTTGTGGAGTGTTATTTCGTGTCGGTTGCAAGGATGTGGATAAATGGCAACGATTGACAATGAGCATTTTCACATGGCGAATGGAGTATGCATAGCATGAGCCGGTGCAGAGTGGTAGAAAACCAAGGGATTTTTCCAGGCTTATACAAGCGAAGAAATCAAGAGCATGATACCATTACGATGATCTTTGACCGTAAAATGCTGTATCGCCTGGTGTTCATCTCGCTGAGATACGATGCTGCATCCTCCCCATACGAGGCGGGTTGACACAGTAGAGTTGCGAAGTAGGGACTTGCTCGTATCTGGTTCTGACTAGAGAAGGGAAATAAAACTCATGTACTAGAACATAATATAATGAGAAGACAAGAAGAATGAAAGCTCGAAAGAGTGCTTTTCAGCAAATCGGTAGCAGCGGCGTTGGAAAAGGAGAGACAAGGTTTCGAAAACATGCTAGAAACGAAATCAAGCAGTCCTAAAGGAAATACTGACATTTCTAGAGCATGGGACGGCTACCGCCTACATGTTAACAAAGGTAGTCAGTCTACTGCTGGGCAAAACGCCATCAGCAGACGCCTCTCCCGCTACTACATGACCACTGTGAATCCGTACTCAATTCAAGCAAAACATATTAGACATTAGATACTGTACCCGTTTAAGGCTCTTTTCGTGGAACAAACAGCCCCTTGTCAATCTGGGAGGTACAAGTTTCACTTTCATCCGCCCCATCCCGTGCTAGTCTCCTATCAACCTTGCCATCGGCACCAAATCGTCCAGGACTCTCTATTTGCAGGCCGTGCATATACAGCTTACAAGGCCGTAGCGGCCGCGAGGACGGGGGTAGCGGTAGGGTCCCAGTCGGTGAAGGTTTCAGTGGGGATGACGGGGAACTCGGTGGGGATGAAGATGTCAACGAAAGTGGAGGTGATGGTCGTGACGACGACGGCGGCGTTGGGGGAGGGGGTGGGTACGGGAGCAGGGCCGTCCTTGGGGAGGCAGGCTTCGAAGTCGCCCGCAGCGTCGGTGATACTGGAGTTGTGTTATTAGTATGGCGTAATCGGTTGTTGGGAGAAAAGCAATGCAAACTT
The DNA here is from genome assembly GCA_010015635.1 of Clathrospora elynae. Taxonomy (NCBI): domain Eukaryota; kingdom Fungi; phylum Ascomycota; class Dothideomycetes; order Pleosporales; family Diademaceae; genus Clathrospora; species Clathrospora elynae. Next base: position 48,647 of record ML976047.1, read on the forward strand.
ACCCGAAAGAATCGGTCTCTGATATGGTAATCTTGCTATCCTTACGGACCTGGCCCGAGTTGGTAGCGTACCTGCCGCAAAAGTCAGCAACATGGAAAGCAAGCAAGTTTTGGAGTGCAATGTGAAACGTACTGCTTAGGCCAGTGGTGCGTGTACAGAGCGCAGTGCTGCGAGAAGGGTACACCGTCACGCCTCTGGAGGTAGGTGTTCATGAAGCGGCAGTGGCGCCCAAAAGCATCGGTGGCCGACGCCTTATTGCACGCGGCAATGCACCTGGCGATGTCGAAGCGGCCATCTTTGAAAGCCGCCACGCCCATGTACGTATCCGTGTTGTTGCAGTCGAGAAGCGCGACAATGGCGTTGCCGTTCTCGTAGGCCTCGACGTCGTAGCCGAAGACAACGGGAATGGAACCGTCGTCGATGACGTCCTTGACGTAGGCGTTGGAGCCGGCCATGACGACGCTGAACTCCTCACGCATCTGTCCATGGTTGAGAGCTATCTCGCGGGTGATGGTGCCAGCCCATAGGTCGCACTTGATGACGGTGGTGGAGGCAGGGTTGGCGCAGCCTGGACCGGGGTTGACGACAGGGGAGCGCTCGAAGAAGATGGTGAAGGCGTTGCAGCCGGCGTGGCTGTTGCAAGCGGCAGCACCTAGAACACACAGCCAGTATCAGTATCAATAGCCCGTCGATCTCTCAAACTGGAAGTCACTGAACATGTTTGATAGAATGGAAGACTTACAGGCGGGTACATCGTACTTCGGCATGTGGACGTAGTCGATGAACTGATCGGGCTCATTGTACGTGAACATCTCATCCTTGTACGCCTGCACGTAGCCCTCAGGCGAACTGGCAAGATAGGCAGGAGAACTGAGAGCAGCGAGTTCTTGGAAAGCCTCAGGGGTATCGACTGGAGGAACAGGGCCGGTACCTATTTCCAGAGGAATGCAGGGTCCATAAGAGAGAGGGGCAGGGGCAGCCCATGCCGATGAAGCAGCTGCCACAAGAGCGACGGAGCGGAGGAAAGGCATGATGCCTGATTGACCTGGGGTCTCGAAAAAATCTGAGAGATAAAGGAGCGGTGGAGATGAGTTGGAAAGAAGAGAGAGGGAGAGAGAGAGAGACGGAATATATACTAGGTGCCAGCAGAATTCTGAGCACGACCACCTGGGCAGGCGATTTTGCTGTGGGCACGAATGCTTGGTAGCGGAAGCGGCTTTTTTTCTTCGTCCATCTCTTGATACCGTTCCCCCCCACTTGCTTTCGTGGTTCTCGGACCTGTGATGCCCTCTGCGAAGGGCGTAGTAGGTCAGCAACCAATCTGTTTTGTGCCGGGTGGAAACAGGACGCTTGGGCTGACCCGATAGTTCACATGTATGAAAGAGTCTGTGAACCGGAAAAAGTAAGCCATGGACAGCTCTGGGCCTCTATACGCCCGCTCCAGATCTGTTTCCAAGCTCTTGGAAGTGGAACATAGTCCAGTCTTTGCGCAAATCAAACACTCATATCAGGACACGTATGTCGTCAAAAATTGCTGGGCGAGGAAAGCGGTATCGAGCGGCCCTATAATTTGCTGCTACCGAACGATGTGAGACAACAAACTGCATCATGCTGTCCAGAAGCTTCATGATGGTTGCCAAGCGTGTCTGGAAGTCTGTCGATTCCCTTGAGTGAGGTTCCATTATGTAAAAGCCTCACAATCTTGAGCATAGACTCGGAGCTCCCCACACCTAGTATTGCGGGCGACGAGAGTGGTGGACAAAGTTTGGATGTCCGATCGCGATCGGAGGGTACCTCGTCTCGGCATCGTCTGCGTTTATGGCGACTTGTGTACGCCGGATTTTGCCCAGAGCAAACAAGGGCTGACATAATAGTTCTGCACGATGATGCGCTCGTTAATTGCACCCTTTGAAGCTGGCGTTGTGATGGTGCTGGAAAAGAAGAAGCGGAACGTTGGTGGTGACGTCGAACTGGATTTCGTCCAGTTCCCCGGCTAAACGTGCCCAAGCCCACAAATCCGTCACACTCACCAGTTGACCCGCCCAAACCCTACCAACACAGTAATGCTCTCCGCCTAACACCCAAACAAAACCAAAACACGTTTCAATTCTCCATGAGAAAGGGATTGTTAGCAACCTTAGCAACCTAGCCTTAGGCCTAAGAACGAGAAAAACAAATACCTCAAAGATAAGAAAACCCCACAGTGATGGGCCGCACAGAAAAATCCCAAGGCCTAGCGCCACCCGCGATCCGCAAAGATGCTCGCGCCAAACAAGCACGCCAGATTATCAATAGAACTGTTCCTGCGATTTTGGCTTCGAATGCGCGGGCGAGGAGGGGGGCGGAGGGGAGTGAGTTGGTCATTGATCCAGAAAGAGGAATAGTGGAGAAAGAGAAGGATAGGAGTAAGGATGGTGGCGAGTATACGGGGTATGTGAAGAGGAAGGGGCAGGGGCGGCGGAAATTAAAGAGTTTTGAGGTCGAGGTCGAGGTTGAGGTTGAACACGGGGATGGGAATGCAAAAGGCAAGCGGAAGGGGAAGCAGAGAGGAGGTGATGATATTGACGAAGAGCTCTTAAACCTCACCCTCAAGTCCACCCTACCACAACCACCGCTACCAACTTCCCTAACCAAACCTCGCAAAATACGCATCATAACAACAGACACCCTCACAGCCGCCCATCTGCTCACCTTCCCCTCCACTTCCACGACTTCAACCCAACCCTCCAAATCCAGCAAAAAGTCCCCAAACCCATGCATCCTAAACATGGCCTCGCCCCTCCGCCCCGGCGGCGGCGTCCTCACCGGCGCAACATCACAGGAAGAATCCCTATGCGCGCGCACCACCCTGCTCCCCTCTCTCAAAGAGTCCTTTTACCGGTTACCCGAACTAGGCGGCATTTACACCGCCGACGTGTTAGTTTTCCGGAACGCTTTACCCATCAACCACAATGCTGGTGAGTTAGCAGTTGCAGAGCGCTGGTGGATCGACGTCATTTCCGCTGGTATGTTGCGGTTTCCGGAACTAGAAGGGGAGGAGGGGGAGAGGAGATTGAGCAAGAGGGATAGAGAGGCGGCAGAGGGGAAGATTCGCGCTGTGATGAGAATGGCGCAGGGGAGGGGGGTGAGGAAACTGGTGCTGGGGGCTTGGGGGTGTGGCGCTTATGGGAATCCGGTTGGGGATGTTGCGTGGGCGTTTCGGCGGGTGCTTGATGGCTCGCCTCCTTCGAACACCAGCGGCAGGAAGGTCAAGGCAAAGGAGGATGTGGAGACGTGGGATGGGATTGAGGAGGTTGTTTTCGCCATCAGTAATCGGAAGATGGCGAAAGAGTTCGCGGAAGCGTTCGGTGGTGGGATCGAAGTCGAGGCTGGTCCCAGCTCCACAAATGTCGAAGAAGATGAGGAGGAGGATAAAGTTGCTGAAGAGCTGCGGACCAAGATTCAGGAGATGGAGAGTCAGCTTAGTAAAGTGTGGAACGCAGACTTGAAGGCACGGATGGGCACTGTTCTCGACGGCCTAAAAGCGCAGCTCAAAGAGCGGGATGGGGAGGATGAAGCAAGCGACGACGATGAGGATAAAAACGAGCGGAATGACGCGAAGGATTCCAGGACGCGTGACGACGAGACATTGGACACTGTCAACCGTAGTTATGAAGATGAGGGGGGTAAAAGCAGCGACGATGGCTCTGACGATGATGGGTGGGCTCCCAATCCGCACGACTTGAATGTTAGATAAAGTAATATATTGGGTGCTACTCAAGCTGCGGTTTCATCCTCCAAGCCCAACTTCTTCAGATCGACTAACAATGGATCCGTCTCTTCGGTACCCTCGGTCGGCCCTTCATATCCAGGGGGCGGCAAGGCCCAGTCAGGCAGTCCGGTCTGGTAGTCCCACTTGCCTTCCTCGCACCTGTATCTCCGTGCATGCAGATAGATGCCAAGTTCATGTGTGCCGGGATCGCTATACAGGTCTGTATCACAGACTTTGCACTTCTCGCCCGTCATGCGCTCAGCCTTCTTCTTGTTGTACGCGTCGACCATCTCATCGTGGTAGGCAACGGCGTCGGCAACTTCTTCCTTGCCCATACGCGAGAGCCGCGTCATAATGTCATCGTCGTCCTCGTCTTCGGACTGTCCACGGCCGAGGGCGGGTCCGAAGACGCGCTGGTTGGCGTAGATGGGGTCGTTGGAAATGGGGTGGCCGAGGAACTGGAGGTGGACGCGCAGCTGGTGGGTGCGGCCGGTGACGGGGAAGCAGCGGACAATCGAATACCCCCGGAGGTTCTTCCAGGGCTGGCCTTTGGGGTCTGTCTCGCCATTTTGCCTCTCTAGCGCACTCCCTTCGCCCTTGGGTGGATAGTACGCCAGCCGCCTGAAGACCGTCCTCGCCTCCTTGCCGTTTGCGCGCACGCGATTCAAACCGAGCTTCGGGCTGATCTGGAGGATGGGCTTCTCGCAGAGGATCTCTCCTTCTGGGAACTCGCCCACCACCCGCGTGATGTACTCCTTCTTGACCGTCCTTCCCCGTATCTGTGCACTCATGTCTTCGGCTGCCTGACGGTGCTTCCCGATGAACATGATGCCGCTCGTCAGCCGGTCCAGCCGGTTGCATGGCAGCGGGTTCCAGCCATACCCCCGGTCCGCCCGCATGATCTCGATGATGGAGTTGAAGTTGTAGCGCCCCGCCGGGTGCACGGGCATGCCCGCGGGCTTGTTGATGACAATGAGATCTGCGTCTTCGTGGACGATTCCGATCGACTGCGACGTGCACGGCGGCTCGTGGCGATGCAGCGTGTGCGATATCACGTCGCCGTTCTTGATGATGGTACTCGTGCTCGGCACCGGCTGTCCGTTGACCACCACGCGGCCGTCTATTATCGCCTGCTTGTAGTACTCGGCGGGCCGGTCGCGGAATTCGCTAGCGAAGATGTCGAGAATCTCCCGGCCCCGCCATCGCTCCTTGCAAAATGTGTTGTAGGTAAAGTGGTAGGGCGCCACCTTGCGCAGGCCATCCTCGAGGTAGTATGGCGGCGGCCAGGGATCGCAGGGCGTGATGGCGACGGACGGTGGCTCCTTCCACGGGAATTTGTCGTCGGGCAGGGGCGGATATTTGTCACGCGGCGGGGAAGGCACGAGCGCCATTGAGGGCGCGCCGGTGCGTGTCGTGTGGACTGGCAGACGACCCTTGGCGGCCAGGTATGCGAGGATGCGCGGCGAGGGCGCCAGAATCGCGGGGTCGAGAACTCGAGTGTGAGGTACCCAACCGAACCAAGAACAAAATCAGACCTCGGGAAGCCGAAGAGGCAACCACCGACACGTGATGAGGTGTGCGAGGAAAAAAATTCAGCGTGCCGGCCAAGGCTCCTTGCCTGACACGCGTCGTGACATTGACATTCACATTGCTTCCGTTGCGCTAGTCATCAATGGCTACACCAGCACTCAAGGCGCGTCGGCGCAGTGACTACAAGTTCCAGCTCGAATACAGGACGCGATGGTGCGTCATTACGCTGCACCTGCCTTCCAGTACTGACAGCAGGAAGGAGCGACAATGACATGTACCACCACGTGAACAACAGCGTCTACTACTATCTGTACGCTCACTGCGTCTCGTAAGAACATCACAGTTACTGACATGCTCCAGATTCGACTCAGTCGTCAACACATACCTCATTCAGCACTGTTCGCTGCATCCGCCGACTTCGCCCCAAATCGGCCTCGTCGTACACTCGCACTGCGACTACCTTGCTCCAATTGAATTTCCCGCCGTCGTTGACCTTGCGTTGCGAGTGCGTAAGCTAGGTAACAGCTCAGTTACGTATGAGATTGCTGTCTTTGAGAGAGGCCACGAAGAAGTGAAGGCGGTCGGCGAGTTCATACACGTCTTCGTGGACCGTCGGAGTCGACGCCCTGCAAAGAATGGCATGAGTGAAGAGCTGCAAAAGGGCCTCGAACGACTGCTAGCAGATAGGCCGAGGCTGTGACTTCGGTTCCAACAATGCATTCACCGGATATAGGCAGTCGGCTACAAGTGCTTGACGTCACCTATTGCCACTGGTCTACCCCAGTCTGGCACGTGGGGACATATGGCATAGGGCTGGAGAAACCACAAGGGGCTTCAACCAAGTCAACGAATATCTCTAGTCCTTACCACCATTCGTCTCTCATCGCCTGAACTGTTCGCTCGTATCTGCCAGACCAAGATACAATAATCGTGGCTAGTGGCTTGCAAGCCATATGCGAAAATCTTCTGCACGACCTGTCAGATGCAACAAAGAGAAGACGAGCCTCCAGCATTGTCATCTTCCTTCCGCCTCTGATCACCTACCCCAGAGTCTCGCTTCATCGCGCGGCCATTATCATGGTAGCGGAATTGATCTTACTTTAGCGGGGATCCAGTGAGGCTCCAAGGACCTACCTCCTAACGTGCTGTGAAGCTGTAAGTATCTCCACATGTACGTTGCGTCAAATACCGGTACGTGTGCACATAAGCTTATGCCAGGCGTGCTAGGCTACCGAGCTTGCGTTGTGTTCGCCAGTCGTACCAGGGATTTTGTCAGTTCTGGACTTTCCAGGTGCTAGGGGCGGTCAGTTCAACTTCAGTCTAAGAACGCCACAACGTGCTTCGAACATCTTTTCGCCAGTGGCAACATCAATTCAACACAAGCGCTTTGTATCTGCCATCGTGACATGTTATGGCGTTTAGTACAACTCGTATGCGACGCTTGGGATGAGGCACCTTGCTAAGGAGTGCCTAATTCTTCAACTTTGTATCGACAACTCAATCGGAGCCATTTGATTCGCCTATGTGCATCCGCTCACACCTCGCCACCACTGCGAAGACGAGGATCCGATTCTGTGAGAAGACTGCCTGGAACATCACCGCCTCGGCATGCTTGTGTTGCTAGGCTGCAGAGCAGTATTGGATTGACGCCTCATTGAGCACTGTGGACAACACAGACAAACATGGGACTGTCGAGACTGTGAAACACCATAACGGCAGGAACTTTCCACCTTCACAAAGGTGCCCTTTCTTGCCGTTATCTTGGCAAGTTTCGGTAACTTCTGGGCTTCAGTCTGCAGTCTCTTCATACCTCGAGGTCCTTAGGTAGTTCACGCTAAGCATCAAGCCTCATTTTGAGGCAGGGAAGCCTTGGCTTTCAGCCGTTGAGGCTTAAGCTAGACGCTCGCCTTGCGCTTGAGCGGACAGTAACCTGTACGCATGGTCTTTTCGACAATTCCATCACACCTTCGGAGAGTCTGTAAGTCTAGTCCCAAGCCACGGTGGGGATGCGAGTATATAATGGGGATGAACTTCACTTGGGTTTCTCATCTCACAAAGTTTCTTCCTCGTTATAAGTTTTGCCTATTGAACAGAGCTAGGCATCTTCTGTACCAAGCCGTTCGGTTCCTTTCCATCGAATACCCTAGCAACGATGCGTTACTCAAGTATCATCTTGTTGGCGTCATCAGCCACCGCCTTCTCTCTACCCGATTTGTCTGCCATAATACCACTCTTTACTCGCAGGGACGGTGGCGGTGGCGGTGACAGTGGCAGTGGCAGTAGCAGTGGCAGTGGAACGTGCCCTTCTGTTTGGACTAATGTGTCAAAAGAGTTGACGACCAAGTTCTTAAGTGGGGGGCAGTGCAATCCAGATGCTCGGGCTGCCATTCGGTTGATCTTCCATGATTGCGGATGTACGTTGTTGTTCGTCCACTTGAGACCCAGAGGCTCACCAATATTAGCATGGAACACGGCACAAGGCGCAACGGGCGGTTGTGACGGTAGTCTGATACTCGCCGGCGAGCTCAGTCGATCAGAGAACAAAGGTCTCGCAGCCATCGCCGGCTACGTCGAAAACATGGCAACCAAGTACAACGTCGGTGTCGCAGACATGATCGGTAAGTCATCCATCGCCCTCCCCTTCTCTACCCCGTACTCATACACATTCCAGTATTTGCCGGCAGCCACGCAATAGTAACCTGTCCCGGCGGCCCCCAAATCAGAACCTACGTCGGCCGCAAAGACTCCACCACCCCAGCCCCAGACGGCCTCCTCCCCGACGTCAACGCCCCCGCAGCAGACCTCTACAAGCTCTTCCAAGACAAAGGTTTCAACGCCGTCGATCTCGCCGCCCTGATCGGCGCACACACCACCTCGAACCAATTCAACTTCAACACGTCTGCGGCTGCCGTAGGCCTGCCCCAGGACTCCACCCCCGGCCTCTGGGACGTCAAGTTCTACTCCCAAACCACCAACCCGCCAAAAGGCGTCTTGGTGCTCCCGAGTGACGCAAAGTTGGCGGTGCATCCTGTAGTGGGCAAGGAGTTTAGCGGGTTTGTGAATAATCAGGGGAAGTGGAATGGCAAGTTTGCCGATGCGATGGGGAGGATGGCGCTGCATGGAAGTAATGGGGCGCAGGGATTGGTGGATTGTACGGCTGCGCTGCCGGGGGCGACGAATACGAAGAGGGAGATGAGGGGGATGCCGTTGTTTGCACCAAGACACTAATATGTCCTTTTTGTGTTGTTATTAAGAAATCTTGTTAGTAATTCCGAACTATATTCTACAACGGTGCTTCTGTACGTTGTAGAGATGATTAGTGTGTGTTTCTAGCCAAAAGCCGAATGTCGAGAATACCGGTTTACCGGTAGTGTAAGGCGGGGTCAATAACTCCTTCCGGCTACCACCTACCTAAACACTGGCGGTAAATCATCGTTCGGTAATACATTTCCGACCAGTTTCCCTTTTCTACTATTTTGTATGCAAGGTTAAAGTTACATGAGGCTGAAGAGGCAGTACATGTACAGAATGGCCGCACTGCCGCACCGCAATTAACAAACAGGCCAGCCCGTACTAGACCTGTTGTTCACCACTCTTCTCCTCATTGCTAACCCACCGCAATCATGACTTCCACAATCCAAGGCCCAGGTATCCTCTTCGTCCGCTCCCGCATCTCCCCCGCGAGCAAACAAGTCCTCGACGAGCCGACGTTTTTGAAATGGTACGACGACTTACATATCCCTGAAGTCGTTTCTACCTCAGGCATCAAATCCGCGTTCCGCTACATCGACATGCACAAAACATGTCCTGCGAGCCCTAAGCCCTATCTAGCGTTCTACCCCATGCTGGACCTTGCTTTCACATTAAGTGAGGAGTTTAGGGGAGTTCGGGTTGAGAGTGAGACACTGCCGGGAAGTGGGGTGGTGTATGATTTGGCGGATTTTGACGTGAGTTATCTCGGCTTCTGTGGTGCTACGATGCCGAAAAGGGGACATGGTACGTGTGACTGAAAGTTATGGCACGGATGGGTTGCTGATGTGAATGGTAGGACGGGCGGAGTATATTGTAACGGCGGGTATTAGGCCCGGAAATGATGCTGATATGGAGAGTCTTGATAAGTTCTTTGAAGAGGTAATCCGGAAGCTTGTGGAGGGCGAAGTGATGTGCTGATACAGGGTATAGCAAACCACAGCTATCGCTAAAGCGCAAGGGTACATCCGCACACTGCGCTTCAAACTGCTGTACGCGAGGACGAATGCGCAGTCGAGGGCTTTGAAAGGGCTGCCAACGACGGAGGAGCCGCATCCTGAGCCTTCGACATGGGTTGCTATTCATGAGTTTGGGAGGGTTCCGGCTGAGGGGGTTGTGGAAGATGTAAGAGAGGGTGTGAAGGGTGATACTTGGGGAAATACGGAGAGCGAGGTTTTAGTTTGGAAGCTAGATGCGGTGCACGGGGAAGGCAAGTTCTTTGAGGGGTGATATCTCTGTTCCTTCTTTCCATATCTACATTTGCCGCTCAATGCTCATGTTCATGTTCATGTTCATGTTCATGCCCCTCCCCCTCCCTCCCAAACCACGGATGTCCCTCCCCCACCCCCTCCCAAGGATCCCCCTCCCAACTCATCCACGTAGAATGCCCTCTAACATCGTCAAACAAATCCCCCACCCTCCTCTGATCCCAGCTCTCCCTGCCCGCAACAACAGCCCAATGCCTCCTCGCCCTGCCGGCCCAGTACCTCGCCCGATCCTCAATACCGAAGCTCGACCACGTATATGCGAGGATCTCTTCGTACATGGGGAGCTCGGCTAACAGACCCTCTTCTTCGAGCTGCTGGATGAGATTGGGGAGGAGGCCGAGGAGTTGAGGAGTATCTTTTTGGTCGGTGGGGAGCACGGATTTAAGGGCTTTGATTTCGGAGAGGCGATCGTTTGAGGCGGAGAGGATAGGCTCGGGAGCGGTGCAGAGGGCGCATTGGCACGTGAAGCCGAAGTTTGCTTCGAGAGATTTGACGCGGCGGTGGGAAGACCGCTTTTCGAACCCATCTTTTGAGGAGTTAGGTTGCGCTATTTGGGGGTGAAATTGATGGTAGTGATGGTGACTTACAGCTTCGTGTGATTTCTTCGCCGGGCTTGATGTCTTTGAGAGCAAAGACTTCAAATGATAAAGTATAGTCGTCAAAACGCCACAGAGTGTTTGGACGGCATGCATGGTTGATGCGCTGGGTGCTGTTAGACCCCTATAGTCATGAGATATTCTGACGCTTTGAACTCACAGCAGCCTCTGGAATAACAGTCAAAAGCTCCGGATTCTCATCAACCCACGGCCATTTCACCGTAATGCCATTCGTCGTGACAATATCCTCAACCGTACCATCGACAGAGACGTCCAGCTTCATGAGAATATCCTGAATCTTCCTAGGTAGTTGCTCAACTGCCTTCTTTAGCACGAACTGTCTCCGTGACGTCGATGGCGTAGCCAGCAATTCTTTCGCGACAAATAGAACCGGCGTCTTGAGAATAACACTCTCGCCCGAAAAAATAGCGCCGACATCTTTCTTCGCAAACAGTCCCCTGCCCTTCCATCCCGCCTCCTTGACTTCCCACATTCCCATCTCTTCTCCCACCTGACCCTCCAGACCGCCAACACTCATGCCAAACGTCTCGCTCGTGATACTCGCGGCAACTTCTGGGCTGACTACGAAACTGATACCACGGCCGTTATTGTAGTTGACATTTGTGTACGTGCAGAACGTCTGGTGGATGCCGAGCCCCGTGCCTTCCTCGTTCGGAAGAACGACATTGACGCATGTTGGGTCATGTGTCCAGGGGAAGTTATTGGACGTGTAGCCATCCTGAGCGACGGGGCATATCTTCGCAGCAGTGTTGACAAACCCATCCTGGATAACCGGGCTAAATGCAGTGTAGAATATCTCTGCTGTCGCTATTGAAGCAACGAAGAATATGGCAAAGATGGCGAGGAGATGCCCTTGCGGCCGCCCATTATTTCGAACCATCATCCCAAGCTCTTGTAAATCGTCCAAAGCAAAACACACAACGCGAGCGTGAACAAATAAATAGAACTCAAGTCCACATTCTGACGTCGAAGAATCCGCGTGGAAGCCACGTTTCACGATGGGATGATCTCTGGTATCCTTGCTGAAACATGCTGGTCGCTTGGCAGCCTTCGCTGCTTTCCTATATTAACTTGGCGATCCAGTTATCCAGTAGTTGATGAAGTTGATGAATTAGATGCCGGTAGATGTGCGGGGATGCTAGGTGCATAAGCTCGGTTGAGCGGCGCACGCGAGGCGCGGAAACCTCACAAATTATTCACCACCGTGACAAATGACATCTACAACGATTTTGTATTGCGTTAGCAACAAATTCTGCTACCTTTAAGATGCGGATTTGGGGAACTGCTCTATGGCCCGCGCGCTTTAACTTACATAGGCATGATGGGGGTTCACTCGTAAACAGCACACGCAGAAGCCGCGACATTTACGCCATGGCAAATGCGACAAAAATACGAACAGCTTTTATAATATCTCCAAGTGTCATTTTTCAAGCAGCCCTGATTGCTTGCCCTTTTTATTGCTGGGCAATGTGCTACTTAACACTGTCTTCGTGAGCATGCAAAGTAGCCTAAGAATCGTTCCTCACAATCTTCATCCATGCCGGTTCATTCTGCTCGAAAGACTTGTTGTCCGCAGGTGGCGGGAGCTTTTCAAACAACCCAGCTTTCAGAATGATCTTCGGAGACTCGTCACCAAGGAGGGACACGATCGGGCTGTCTTCTATCAGTACACCATCTTTGGAGTCGACCATGACATCTTACCAGCCGCAGTTGCCACAAAATTGACGCGTAATGCTATTCCCACTATTTGTGTCGCTATCTTTATAGCTCTTGAGATTGGTGTCAGGGTCTTTGATCGTGACGTCCTTTTTGTCGAAGGCGTAGATGATGGATCCGACGCTTGATCCCGCTCGGCGACAGTTTGCGCTGGTATGGTCAGTGACAGGTACACTAGGAATAGGTAAGGTGTCAATACCAATAGCAGATTATCGATTGTTCAGGTAGTGCTGGAATGGAGACCTTGATGCTCCCGCAGTTGCAACGTCCCTCGACCATTGTGATGGGCTTCTAATATGTTGGCGTTTGTAGTCGCTTAATGAAGACTCAAAGTACTATATTCGAAGAAGAAATTGCACAGAGCGGATGTTGCCGGATGTGAAGGCAAGATTGTCGCAAAAGGCGGCAAGCTACTTGCAAAGAGCCACCTAGGTTCGAGAGAAGCGTCAACTCAGAAGTCGATGACGTTTGAGTGCACGACAAGTGTACCATAGCCTCGGCAGTGGAAAGCGCGAGTCGCTCGCTCACGCATGTCCCACGCAGGAAGACGGTGACTTGCCGTTTCGAATGTTGTGCGTTCCTAGGGCAGAAGTTTCCAACAGCGCTTTCGAAGGAGAGTGGATTAGTTGAGGTATCGGAAAGTCAGCTAACGAAGCTAGCTCTTCTGCGACCACGACACGTATCGTGCGGCATGTCGCTGTCTTGAAGGAAATCCCGAATTTTCTGGTGTCGCCGTCAACATCTGGTACGTGCTACCGTACGTATTGGTAACGTATTTGATAAGCGAGCGGCGCACCCCACCAAGTTTGCGCACCTCTCTCCTTTCAACGTACAATGACTCCACGCAACACTGCTCAATTGCCTTCAAGAGATGCAGATTTCCAACTTGCTATCTCATCTATCAATTCTAAACAGATTAGAAGCAGCCGCTCTGAAGACTTGGTGGAGTGCGCCGCTCGCTTGTACGCGCTGCTCGCTTATCGAACACGCTATACACATACGCATGTTGGTGTTTGCCATTCAACTTCCGGTGATCCGACACCCTGATCAGTCCTAAAGGTGTACGTGCGGCCGATGCATGACGTCGGTCAGATGTCCATAAAAAATGCTCGGTATTGCTTGAGGAAGTTCAAATGACGGCCAAAGATACACGATGTAAGCGTGACGTGGAGGTAAAGATGTTCAATGTCTTGGTAGCATCCATATCCAGCCTAGCGCGACCAAGAGGTGCTACCTACAACGCGGAAGGTCCCGCGATCGTCACTCATCGCAACACAATAACCACCACCGTTACACCACACAACACTCACATTATGGTACGCGATGTTAAATACCCCCATGTATTCCAACATACTAAGCGAATCTAGACGCGTGACTCAACAGCAACTTACCTGCACATGCACCACTCGCACCACGCTGACCTCCTTGAGCAATTCACCAACCTCACCTCCTCCCAGCTCGCCCCGGAAGACATCTACGTACCCCCGCACCTACAGCCCGTCAATCCTGAAGACGAGGACGACGTCGTGCCCGATCAGCACGCGGCCTTTGGCATCCAGCGCGCGACGCAGACCAAAAAGGAGCCGACCTGGCGGGACCTGGGGCTTGGTGAGCTGCTGAGGCGAGGGCCGGGCGAGAGTGGAGGCGGGGCGGCGAGGGGAGGTGTTGCGGTCAGTGCTGGTGGTGTTGCGCATGTGAGGAATGAGGAGCCTGTAAGGCTGGCGCTGAGTAGGCAGCCGGGTGCGAGAGGACCGGGCGTCAGGGTTGCGAATGGTGGGGGGGAGATGCACTCTGCGGGTGGTGGGGCAGGCAATGGTCTGCCGCGATGAGGCGGGTTATAAAATTTGGATGTTGCATGGAGAAGTGAAGGTAAACGTCGGCAAAATCATCACTCAATGGGCGACGGTGGTGTATGATATCGTCATTAAAGTTTTGGTATGTTTTACGAAGGTCCATTTTAAGCCATGATTCTACGGTTACTGCTTAGACATAACTGGTAGGCTCCCGCACGACGCAATCAATCTATATGCTCGACATCGCCATTTGGGACGATACCGCCGACGGGCCTCGAAGCACCAAGTCCTCCTATGCGAATCCGCATCTTCACTTGTCCAGGAACTCCTTTTTCGGCCTTTTAGGTACCCCAATTACCTTACCCAACCCTATACCTACCTACCTACCTACCTACCCACACACTAAAGTTCTCGGGCCGGATGTGGGGTGGTGCTACGAAGAAGGAGAGAAGGGATCTTCTGCGGAGAGCAGGTTGATAGAGCTGTGGGTGTGGTTGCTGATATCGTCGGGAGATAAGCATGACAACCAGTGCTAATACGCATCTCCTAAAAGCAACATGCAGCACAACCATATGCCACCATAATTGTCTGCTCGAATCAAGGTCGGATCATTCGACTTCACACCGGTATCTGAGCCCTTTCGATGACCTATAGGGCCTTTCCATGCTCCACGTCTGTCTCTATATCCTGCATCTTGATGTCAACCGCATACGTTTGCTTGTAATGGATTGATCTGGGATCAATCGGTGTGTCGCTATGGTCCGAGGCCCCGTCGTTAAGTCTCTCCCAATCCTCGGCGCGTCCATGGTGTACAGTCGCGAGGCTGAAACCCTGGTTCGTAGAGGCGAGCCGCGGCACGCTGCCAACAGTGAAACGATTGTTGCTGTTGCTTCCGCTGGTTTTTTTCTGGCTAGGGCCCGAACTGGACTCGCTACTGTCGCTGCGGAAGAAGTGGCGGAGTGAGGGCACGGATGAGGCGATGCAGCCGATGCCGGTTTCAACGTTAGAACAGAGCATGATGTGGGCGACCCAGACTGTCGTGGAGTGTTAGTAAAGGATATGAGCCATTGTGTGATGGAGTATTCACATGGTAGGTCTTTCTGGGCCACGAATCTGTTGACATAGGGAATTCGGACCATGGTAATGATGGATGCCCTTTCCGTTTATTAGCTCCGTGAATTAATTGGAACGATGTTGGCCACTTACACTGAGGCGAACGACAGCAGGCCAAAAGCTTGGAGCTTTGCTTGCTTCTTCATTTGCGTGTTCCACAGCACAATCGCCGGCAAGACCACCAAAGCCAAATCCGTCACGATTGTCGATACCGTAGCAGTATGTCCGAGGATGATGAAGGTATCCACCGGCGCACATGTTCCTTTACCACTGATCGCCAGTGCAGGTGTCCACATTGTCTCGACCGGGCGGCAGTACAACAGCGTGCCTACAAACGTGATGAAGAAGGATGCCCAGGTTATTGCCAACAGCACGTAAACGGCGATCCGGAGATTGATCTTTGTCGACGCAATACGAACAATGGTGATGCAAATGGAGGATTTGACCGTTGCCAGCGCGAGCACGTATACTAGAATCCAGATGACGTAGTATTTGATGGCTTCGGACTGTTGCCAGGAGTTGAGGTCTTCATTGAGTCGTCCTAGGCCAACGAGAGTAGCATAGTTGGACAGACAAGTGGCGGCGGTATAGGCAACCTGTTCGACGATGTTAGTAAAATGTACTGATCGTAGCAGTTCAAGTTGGTACTCACAGTTCCAACAACCATGAAGGCATCATCAGTGCTGAAGATACCTCTAGTAGCGCGTGTATACGTTCTCAAGGACACGGTAATGAGTGCCAGAATGAGGAAAATGCTCGATATAACTAGGATAGCAAGAGGTAGCTCAACCGGCTGGATGAACCTATCGTCAGGATTGACCGTTGTTGCCATTGTTGCTGGATGAAGGTAGTTTTGAGCGCGAGATGCCCAACCTGCAAAACCTCGTTGGTCCAAGAAAGCCTTCCCTCTTGAACAAAGATCAAGGGGCGGAGAAGTTGAGGCGGAAGACATGTGGGGCCCTAACCTCAGATCTTTCTGGGGCGTGTGCAGTACACGAATCACGTGCCGACGGGCTGTGTGAAAATAATTACATATATATGAACAACGGTGCCCCTGCATGTCGCATACGGACCTTTTGTGTAGTTGGGAATACTGTATACCCCCCCCTGTAACCTTGCCCGTGCGGTGAAATCCTCCACACGCCGGTGGAGATGGGTTTTCCACTTCTGGACTTGCCCGGCTGCCGGCACCGCTCTGCCGCTACCAAGAGCATGGTTGTTGTCTCGGCACAGTTACCGCCGTGGGGGGAGTCGCAGACTCGAAACGATCGGAGTTTCTTCCCGGGCGCCTTCATTGGACGCGGATGTGGCCTGGCGATAACCAGATTGCCTCGAGCCGAGCATACATCTTGGGGTGCGAGTATCCACACTAAGTCAAACACTTGTCGTGTGCAATCGGACCGAAGCTGAACATAGGGAAAATGCCGAGTGGGGTCTGGATTCTGGGAGGTTGTACTTGCGTGAGTGTCAAAGTAACTATGTCACTTTTTTATTGAACTAGGAAAAACCAGCAATGTTAGCTTGGAATACGTGAGGCACACCAAAAGTATTGCCAGCGCCTAACTCTTGGGATCTGCCTAGATCGATGTTGCGCTCATGATTGAGTGCTGTCATGACGGGCGGAAGGATTTAGCAAGGAATACACACTTGACATTATTTTCATAACTGCTGGAATCAACTTGCACACCTAGGAAGTCGAAATTTGCATGGCACCGTTCCCCTTTCACGATAGTGTAACGCCACATGAGCGCATCATAGTTTAAACTCTAACTGCCGGGTCCTAACGAACTGTTGCCATGAGACAAAAGCCGGGAACCTCCAAGACCGACACTAAAACCCGCCGGTGTGGTGCCCTCGTGTAAGATAAACTGGGTAACCCTTGTTGAGATAGTACATTTGAACAGTTCGCCATGACGCCGTCGCGAACATGCGACGCAACGGTGGGCCCAGAGGAACTGTGATACAGGGGAACCTAGCAACAAGTGCATTGTGTAAGAAAGAGTTCTGTCCGATTATTGGCTACGCGTCCCTTTGCTCCCTCGACTGTGCCAAGATACTAAATGTCAGACTATGGTTACTCGCACGCCTCTGTTCTCCTTCGTCATAGGGATGAACATGTCATGGTCGTACGCGAGATCATCATCTGTCGTGTCAGACAAGCGCATATGCGGTATAACTCGGAGTACCAGGGCTGCAAGGGCAAGGTACAGCTCGCACAGAGCAAGACTAATGCGTGAAACTGTCAGATGTCATTCGGAACAGCACGGAAATCCAGGAGCGGTACTCACTTCATGCCCAAGCAAGCGCGGCTTCCATGTGAAAAAGCTAGCATGCTGCGCTCAATGTCCTTTCGGCGCTGGTTGTTCTCGTCCAACCATCGCTCAGGGGCAAAGGCGTAAGAGTTGGGGAAGGCTCTCTCATCGTGATGAGTGATGAATGCAGACATTCCGACAGCATAGCCCTGGGGGATAACGTGCTCGACGGGCTTCTTGTTCCACTCACCGCGGTAGAGCAAGTTCTCTTCGGTCGGGATGCGGGCAGTACGACTGGACACGCCATAAGATAGTCTCAGCCCTTCTTGGATAACGGCCCCAAGATAGGGTAGAGTTTCCAAAACAAGCCAGCCAGGTAGGTGCTTCGGGTCTTGCACAACGGCTTCCAACTCTTGGGTCAGCTTTGCCAAGACTTCGGGTTTCCGCAACAGGTGGTAGGTCATGACAGACATTGCCCATGAAGTTGTTTCCGTTCCAGCGCCAACCACCGCAGCTGCTTCGTCGGATAGACGCTGGGGTTCCTTATCTAGGAGGTCGAGGTCGGACTGCAAGAGTGACGCGAAAATGGTAGGTCGATCGTACGTTATTCCAGCATCCATGTCAGCTTTCGCTTTGCGTACTCTAGCAGGCAAGTCGATTTGCAGGGTGCGAACGAGAAGACCGATATCCTTGGGCATGTAGTCTACAAGCAGTTTCCCAAGGCCCACACTCGCTTTCGTCCAAGGGAAAAAGCGGAATACGAATACAGGTTGCAGGATGGCTGCCATGGGCTCACGAAAGTTAGGATACCACCCCTTCTGGTCGAGTAGTCCGAAGCTTTCGCCGAAGCTGTAGCCGGAGATTGTGTCGGATGTGAAGCAGCTGTATGCCATGGTGATGTCGAAAGCCTCTTTGTCCCCGGATTGCCGGAGCAGCTTGTCACACAGCTTATTGACCAACACATGGATTTCAGGCTCGATCCGCGAGATCATCGCTCGTGAGAAGAACTTGGCGAGCGGTATGCGCCGTAGACGGTGAAGGTCGTGGTCAACGGTACCGAATCCAGATTGTCCGAGGCTACGGGACGTATGAATTAGATGCGATTATCGTGTGAGTGGTCTGAAGAACTTACGCTGAACCGTTGATCTGGTGCACAGGCTTGTCGCGCTTCCGGCCGCCAACAGCGTAGATTTCGTTCGAGAAGCTAATGTCATTGCAATGTACTTCGTGCGGGTTGATTCGAACGATAGGGCATGAATTTGTTAGTCTTGATGCTAAGTTTTTCAAAAGACGTTTGCTTGCTCACCATATATCTCGTGCAGCTTCTTGATCTCCTTGGTATAGCAGCCAAACTTCACTACATCGTAGTAGAACTCTGGCAGATATGTTGCCGCTGCTAGTCTTGGTCCGGGAATTCGGGCCAGCGGATGGAAGGGCGACACGTTGTATAGAGCCTGGAGGACTTTGAAAGCCATATACAGGCCAGCGAGCCCGAAGACATAGCGCACTTGTAGAATCGATATGTACAGCGGCAAGGGAGCGTCGATTGTCGTCATAGTGTAGAGGATTGGAAGCAAAGAGCTTCTAGAAAAGCTCGCCAAATCCTTCGAACTTTATTCTTTCGTTTGCGCAAAGACACAGTGGCATACGCACGACTCTCTCCACGTGCACCTAGTAAATAAATGGGTAGCGCTGTCGGGGATAGTCACAAAAGTGGTCGTGATGCATTGCTGCCCTATGCGTTGTATAAATACACCGGTGAGAACGATCCCATGAACCATAGACCATGGCCGTGGACGAACCGCTGCAAGCGGTGCAGCGGATTAATAAACAGGTTCTGCTAGTTTGAGCCGTCTAGTTATGAATGCCATGGCGCCAGGTGAGGGGTCGAAGATGTGTTGACGGCTGTATTTTGAGTCAACGTCCCGTCTCCAGACGCGGAAGGCTAGTCATTCGATCCCACCCCCCTGCCGTCTACTACGGCAACTACGGCACGTGATGCAAAACACTCACCGCGCCTTCCAAGGTTGTCGAGCTCAAAACTGGACAGAGACAGGGCTTCAGCCTCGTTTTAACTCTAATTACATCCCAAAATCAGTACCTTGATGCGCCAGGCACGAGCTTGTCCAACAAGCTCGCCTGTCTCCAGGCTTGTTAGTCGCGCATGCCCGTGCCGTAGTGGTCCACTTCATGGCACCAAGATGACTGGCGAAACTCCACTCCCCATGTTCAAACATCCACAATTCTG
Source organism: Clathrospora elynae (assembly GCA_010015635.1). Lineage (NCBI taxonomy): Eukaryota > Fungi > Ascomycota > Dothideomycetes > Pleosporales > Diademaceae > Clathrospora > Clathrospora elynae. The sequence goes on from ML976047.1 coordinate 68,184, forward strand.
GCTGCTGCAAATCACGCAAGGTGAGTTTGAACAGCGTGCAAAGCGCGAAATATCTACGTGGTCTATCGACACACGGTCTGCTACCGTAAGCGATTTTGTAGGTACACCTTGAGTGACCCGGCTTCTGCCGCTGAGTCCACGATCAACCGCACACAGATGACAGTACGACGAAATTGTGAACATATCCCTCGACAGGCATTCGCGTACAGCGCCAGCGAACACTCTAGGGTAGACGCCGCCGTGTTGACCAAGCGGCAAAAAGAAATTGACAGCGCGCTTTGTTACGCTCATGATTGAGTGGTGTAATTAAGGGCGGAATGATTGGGTGATGACATTTGTGGTCGACTAGAAGATAACTTAGGAGAAATAGCCCCTAGATGTTATAACGGGTCAGATATACACAAGGGCAGAAAACTTCGCGGGCTTAGGACCTCATTAGGATAACAGCGGGATCCTCCGAGTTGTGCTGTATCGCTAATCACGGCAGTCTCACAAACATCTACGCGAGCATTTTGGTGAGCCAGGGTCGGACCGTTACCTAGCACTTCCGAATTTTGTGGTTCCAGACTTGTGCCCCGGTGCTTCTTCGCTGTGGAAGTGAAATTGAGATAGCATTTGTAGCCGATAGTTAAGATAGACCTGTTCAACTCCTCATTATCTCACGTTGCGGCCCTATCGACTTCAAGCGTGTTTGAATTGTTGAAGAGGATTTACTTGCCATGACGCTTTCCCTCTTCAACTTCGTCATCAACGACTGGCGCGACCCTTCCATGGCCATCCGTCTTTAAAGAAGGCCTGCTCAGTGTTCAAAGACTCTTCACCTTTGAAGGCCCAATTACATACACCGCTCAGTGATGAAGGCAACAAAGATCTAGGCAGGTACTCCAGCGACCTGTCTCTGCTGCAGATTGATGACGTCTGGTGGTGTTCCAAGTTTGTGTTTCATCGGTTGCGGAGGAGCCGGCGGTCCCGAATGAACATGACCAAGTGCCGGGGAGCATGGCGAAACGCGCAACAAAACCACGAAGACATGGCTGGAGGTAGGAGTGAATAGAAGGCCGATATGTTGATAAAGCGGTTCTATTGAAGGGCCGAGCCGCAGCATCCCTTTTTGAAGTGACTGCATCCAGGAACAGGTTAGCGCTGGGCTCAAAGCGGATTAGTGTAGTGTATTGTGAGGTGTTTCAGAACATGGCAGGGGAGGTGACCAAGAACAATTCACAACCTTCCCAGCCGCAACACGACATCGCACTACGACGACGACCACGGACGACGTGCTCCCTACCACCACCACCGCCGCCGCCGACACTCGCATTGCTATTCACTCGCCCAGCGCCCCTCCCTCCCCCGCAGTGCAACAGTGACGCGCATGGTCTTGGAACCCGCGCGCCCCCGTCTCCCGCACTGCCGCCAGTGACCCAACCGCTCCTTCCTCGCGACACGGCCAGATTGCGCATGCGACGCCCATACGTCTAGTACTCTCGCTGGCCGACGCACACAGAATATTCTGTTTCCTCCATTATTCTCACAGCAACCGGAACTGCGCTTACGCCGTCCCTGCGCCGGTCGGCCCTCGCATCGGTTGCGCCCCGTGCATCTCGGCCATCGCTCGACCTCCAAAACGGCAAACATCGGATGCGCGGCTAGACATGAGCTAGGATGACGCGCCCACATATTATCAGAGCAGGTACGACCATGGAGAGTGAATGCGCATGTCGCGGTGCTTTAGCTTACACACGTGGCAGATACCATCGACTTGCAGAACAAATCATCGCCCACAGCCAAAGACCACTCCCAGCAGCCCGAGCACCCCGCGCCTCTCGGAATAGGACCCGCCGCGCCGCACCAGCAGGCCGCCATACGCCACGTCGAGCAGGAGCGCAGTTCGGAGGAGGCGCACCTACCGGATGTCTGGAGCAGTGCCGGGGGTGCTGTGGGCGCGGATTCAGGCTCGGACCATGATCGCACCGCCCTGAAAAACGCCAATGGTCAGGAAAATGGGCAGCAGGACGAGCAGGCTGTCAGCCTGAACGGTGGCACCTCTGGCGACGGTGACGCTGAGAATGCGGACATGCAGGACGCCGATGCCGACGACGACGATGATGATGACGACGACGACGACATGATGGACAAGATCTCGAGTTCGCCCTCGATAGACGATGGTGGGTACCTTTTGCCTTCTTACCCCGCGATCTGGCCGGCAAGACACGAGTCTTTGACTCCGCACTCTTCGCCGCTGCACTCGACAGTCGCCTCTTCTTCCCCATTCACGAACACGCCTGTTCATTTTCCTATCTCTGCCGCCCACGCTCGAAGACCGCTCAGCGTCCCAGCGTGCGACACATCTCCTACGTCGCGACAGCGACCAACTTCAATTCCCATTTCATTTCGATATTCCCCACAAAAGGAACCCCAGTCAGCGGAGCATCATCCTGGTGAGTATGTCTGGACAAGAACTGCCGATGGATCAAACGACATTGAGAAGGCCGAGCTGGATGTGGGTATGAGCCCGAGGACGAAGCACCTGAAGGGGGTGGAACGCCGATTACAGATCATGCGGGAGGACTCACAGGGATCGCTAATTTCCGAGTTCGATGAAGAGCAGGTGAAGAGCATGCTGCAGCCCATCAGTCGCTCCCTCCTGGACATGCCCGAGGATCCCTTTGTGGAGCCAACCGCAAGCCCGCCTCGGACAGTGAACGGCACCCCACCGCCAAGGGGCAGGCACCCCGAAGATGAAGAGGACTCCTGGACAACCGACAGCGATGCCGATTCCTGGGACGAAGATCTGGACCAGGACAATGATGATGCATCCAACGACGTCTCTTTTTCTGATGATTCCAGATTTATCGACTCAGGATGGGGAGGCGAATGCTTACGAGAAACAGAGGAAATCGATTTCGAATTCGTTTACGCTCTGCACACGTTCGTTGCGACCGTCGAAGGTCAAGCAAATGCAATGAAAGGCGACACCATGGTGCTGCTCGACGATAGCAACAGCTACTGGTGGCTCGTACGCGTTGTCAAAGACAGCAGTATCGGTAGGGTTCTTCATTTGTATTTTTTTACTCCTGACTAACTCGGAGCGTAGGCTACTTACCCGCAGAACACATTGAGACCCCCACTGAACGACTGGCGCGTCTCAACAAGCATAGAAACATTGATCTCTCAGCGACTATGCTCGGTGATACCGCAGAGAAGTCGAAGAACCCACTTAAGAAGGCAATACGACGAAGAAACGCCAAGACCGTACAATTCGCACCGCCTACCTATGTTGAAGCCTCCGACTATGATTACTCCTCCGACGAGGGTGATGGCGAACTTTTTGGTGGCCCAGAACCGAAACAAACACAGCAGCAGCAAGCAGCTACGCAAAAGGCCGAATCCGAGCCAGAGGGCAATCTCGAGGTGCAGCCACTGAAGGTCAACAGTGTAAAGAAAGATATCATTAGTCAACCTGAAGGTGATTTACGAAGCTCGAGTGAGGAGCCTGCGAAGCGAGAAGAAGATATGCAGAGGGAAAGCGAGGATGCGGCGGACCGGCCTTTGGACCCCAAGGTAACCCGCAACGGCACGCTACGCAACACCGATTCCTTTTTCAGAGATGAAAACACCGAAACTCGCAAAATCACTCTTACCCCCAACTTGCTACGCGATGATTCAAGTACATCAACGACAGGTTCTCGTGAACGTGGACCTAGTCTGGAGAGTCTGGAGAAGAATGGCTTCGCAGACAAAGTCAAGGATGATAAGAAGAAGAAAGAAAAGAAGTCGGGCATGCTGAGTGGGCTCTTCAAACGCAAAGACAAGAAAAGCAAGGGCGCACTCGATTCGGCTGACAGTGACATGGAGAAGCCCGACGAGGCTGACCGTAGCTCACCGCAACCGAAACCCTCAGAGGAATCGACAGAACGGCCATCAGCCGAGCAAGGGCCATCAGGAGAGGAACGATCATCGGCCGAGCAAGTAGTAGCACCGGCACCACTAAGGCAATCCAGCAAGGGCAGACTGCAGAAGTACCAACGCGCCCGAGACGACTCACCGCAAAAGACAAAGGGTATATTGAAGACAGAGAGCCCCACGGAAATGACTATACAGTCAGATCCTGAACCGGACGCAGCTGATAGCAAGCCTGCTGGACAGCAAGCCACGTCGACTTTGCGTTTGGTGTCGCCAGAACAAGACAACACAGAGAGGCCATCCGTGGAAGAGCAAACGTCAGCTTTCCCCAATCGCTCAGCATCGAATTCTAGAAACCCGTTCAGCACGATGATGAAGTCCCAGCAGAACAGCGACCCTAAGCCTGAGAAACTCAAAAAGGCGAAGCAGCGCGTGCAACTAGATGATTTCGATTCGGATGCAAGTAGCGATCCTTTCGCGGATCCTGACGCTCAAAGTAAGCCGGTCGAGAATGACACAACTGAACCAGTGGGACGCCTCTCGGAGTCTCCAGTCCAAGTTTCTGCAGCGGATGCGCAGCCACCACATCCACGAGAAGAGAGTCTCGACCGAGAGCCGGACAAGCAACAACCTCCTGGCCTAACAACAGACAGTTCGAGCCAAGAGACGAGTTCACCAATACCAACACCGACTCCCGAAGAAAGCCCCATGAAGACCGTCGCAGAGAATTCAATAGCCTCCGCTCCCCGCCCCGAAAACACTGCATCGCCAACACACCCCACATCCGATTCAGCTCCAATACCACCGCCTTGTAGACCCGCACCCGTGCCCACCAAAGAACGCCAACGGGAAGTGTCGCCGCCAGTCTCCTCGGAAAGCACGATGCTCCCCGCGTGGTCTGACGCCTCCTTGCGCGCCTATCTCGATGATGGTAGTGAGATCAGGGATATGTTGCTTGTCGTCAACGATACTACAGGCGTCGTCCCTGTCGGCCGCGACCACCCTCTTATGAGGAACTACCTCACCGAGGAAACAAAGACGATGCAGGGCCTGAGTGGCGAGCTGGATCGTTTGCTGCATGGGCTAATAGAGAAGAGAATGAAGCGAGCGGAGAGTGGAGCGAGCAAGACGAGTACAGTGCATAGTACGAGTGCGAATGGGAGGTTGAGTGCGGGCCTGCGATGATGATAAATGGCTGACTGGCTGTGGAGGAAGCTGGTTGATTGTAAGATTTTACTTCTTTCCATTGTTTGTATACCCTAGGGAGGATCATCACTGTGGGCGTTTTTCGTTTATCTTTTGGCAATGGGGGAGAATGCATTATGTGGGATGATTGTTGGAATATTTTGGGCTACGTGGTATTTTACCTTTTTCTTCGCATCTTTTCTCCTTTCTTCTTGGCCCCCCGCTTCTCATGGCCTCCCTCTAGTTAGGCTGGTTATGCTTCGCAACTGTCTCTAATACCCTCTTGAGCGCTTTGCGATAGTCTCTCCTTTTCTGTCCCCTTGGTAAAATGCAGCGACATTGGCGCGCGCTCTTCATTCCTTTATTTCCCACAGTTTATAGTGATGGTGGTACGTTGATTTTGGTACGCATATATCAGCCCCGCTGTGGGAGCTTGCTAAGCATATTTTTGCCCGTCGTTACAAGACCATTTTATGCTGCAATATTCGATGGTGGTGGTGGTACTAATCGCCAAAACCTCCTTCGCCAACGATACGCGGAGGTAGACAGCCCAGCTTTTCATGTGCCATGCCCCCACCAGTGCTAGATACATAAACCCCTCGATCATCCCAGCAGCATTGTTTATTTTTCCCATCCACACTGTCCCAAAACCCAGACAATTTCAAGAACATGACAAATTGAGTATATGTGTTTTCTCTCGAAAAGATACCTGGGGCATGGACGCATGGCGTCGTTCTGCGCGTCGGCGCGGGATATCGAACCCCTCCAAAACTAAAGCTCTCCCGCTTATGACGGGCGCTGCTTCCTCTTCTTCTCCAAACCCTTTCCTCGGGAAGCCATGTTCGCTAAAATTTACATACACGCTCATGATTTTTGTTGTCTAGAAACATCGCTTTGAAGAAGTATGACGGTGCCTGCTGCGCTGGTATAGCTTGAAAACCCATCAGAGAGCTGGAGGAATGGTGAGATAGGGTCTAGTGCCTCCTGTTCTTTGATCTCTTTACACAGGCAAAGTTTCGAAATTTGGGTCAAGGTACGTGTATGGCGTCGCTGCTTTCGTGTCTGCCGAAATTCTATACATATCAAAAAGGGGGATACGTGGTGGGATGGAGTGTGGTGTCTTCTCTGTTTCCTGAGCAAAAAAGAACCGAAGACGAAAAGAAGGAGGGTGTGCGGTGCAAAGATTGAAAGCATCTTTGAGATGCGGGTATGGTTTGCGCCGCTCCTTCGGGTTTAAAAGATACATGGGAACCCATGATGAGCAAGTCTTCGACTCTCCACCGTGTAATTACTTCTCCAAAAGTCTGTGTCAAAGGAGCCATGAGAACGAGGTCTAGGAACCAAAAGTCGCACTGTGCAATTGGGATAGTTGAGAGGAGGGGACGGTGGAAAGCTAATATTTACTAAAAGTCTATAGTGGTGGAGGTCATGGGGTGTTTGTTTTAGTGCTATGAACCTCCGCCTAATTCGACGTTCCAGGAATCTATGAGCCCTTTCTCCCAGCTTCTCCCTTCTTCCTCCTAGTCTCTCGACGCCTTCATAACTTAAAATTATCACGGCTCATGTCGTATGTCATGCCCTTTTCCTGAAATACAAAAACCGACATTCTCATGTTGCCGCGGGCGCGTGTGCGCAAAACCTTGTCCAAAAACCTGCCATTGACTGTGCTATGGAGTGTCTGTCTGCCTTCGCTTCTTTTTTTGGGCCATACATCATGGTCAAACCAGCAAGCCAATTCTACTATAGAAATGTGCGCGGCATCTTCTACCCTTCACGAGCACATCATGGAAAGCGCGCTTGGCTTCTACCCGTATTACACATCTCAACAGAAATCTAAAATCTATCGCCTAAACGGTGATGTGCAAGCCAGCTGCGGGTAGCAAAGTAGTGTACCTCAAAATGGATGGCAAACGGACTATGTGCGTTCCTCTAGTCTTCTACTTTCAGTGTCACGGAGATGAATAATCGAGTCCTCTCACCCTCTCACTGATAGACCTTAACCTTCTTACTACACGTGCACAAAAAAGAAGTACCAGCTTTATATATAAAAAAAGCGTGCTCCTCATACATGGAGCGAACCTAAAACGTCTGCGCTGTGTACTCAGTCTCTGTACAAAAGCATAAACAGCATCCGGCTATGTCTGCTCTTTCCTCCTCTGGCACAAAACTTGATAAGAACATCTCTATGTTGCTTCTTCCAAATCCAGTAAACATGAGACAAAATAAGCATCACCTGTTCTCTGTGAATACGTATAAAAAAGCCGAGTCTATGAAGGGGATGTCTCCTCTCCCAATGTCCCTGGGATTTCTTATCTCGTGATTGACAATTCAACACTCGCAATCTTATGCCTATTTTTCATTTCTTCTTGTCTTCCTCGAAACGCCCATGGAATCATGTTATGCTCGTTTCCTGGCTCTCTTCTTCAAATTCTAAAGGCCTGAGACGCAGAGATATGGAGTATCGAGATTTCTTTCTAGGTGCACTCTAAAATTGGCAGAATAACTGCTGGATATCTCTCCGACCACACCCAATCTGCTTCTCTCCTCCCTACACTATAGTAGAAGGGTCTAGGAATCCAGAACCAATCGGGTGATTGCCATGCTCGGAAGAGATGATCACGAAACTCGAGATCTTCTCTCACGCTCCAAAACATGACGGAGAGCTATTGATGCCAGCCGCTCACAACGCAAGATAGACACTGTACGTCTTTCGAAACTGCGTCATCTTTCATATATGATTGTCGACTGAGCATATGGAGAGTGAAATCTCGTATCGGCCACTCAATATGAGATGTTCCCGTGGAGGCAGATGACTCGGATAGTGACGACGACGAAAATATGGGAGATGACGAGCTACGCGAAGTATGGAACGCTGCCGAGTTGGAATCGTACGGCCGAGAATTCCAACCGCTAGACTACGCCGTCTGGGTCCTCGATGACCACGAAGATCAAAACTGCAGGGTTTGCATGGAAGAGTACGGATTCGTGTGTGTAAAGTTGACAGCGTACGGCCACTTCTTCCACTTTCGGTGTCTGCGCGACTGGCTCAACGGAATATCGCCTAATGACAATCAATGTCCCGAGTGCCGAGCGCGGATGTATAGGCGAAGGAAGGTCAGGTTCCTGGATTGACTTGATATCAATAATGATGAGTACGAGAGTTACAGGTAATTGGATGAAGACAATCCTGATATATTGCTCTATATGATCTATCAAAACCAGAGCAATGGGACCGGCGGTCGAAATCAGTAGACACGAGTAACGACTCACGTGACAACGCGACCAGAAGGATATAGCATCTTAGCATATAACGAGGAATTATAACGTACGAGTAGATAGGTGTTTGTAATGGTAGTTAGCTACGAGCCTCATGTTCAACTCCTGGAGTGGACGAAGTTGGCGAAACGAAGCCACTTGAACAATAGGACCATTTCTTTTGCCTCCTAGTTTGGCGTTGTACTTTTTTCTGCTTGCTTGTTGTTGTGACTAAACCCCAGCATGTTCCCTGCTGTGGCCATTGCCCAATATCCTCTTGTTCTACAATGCTCGGTAGTACCGACTGTGATTGAAATCGGCAGGGATCAGTTTAAAGTATATGACTGGGCGCTTTCTGTGATAGTCGTTACTTTGTGGCTAAGCATGTCTCAATGCTGAAAATCTTCTTTAGCAGTTACGGCGTGGGAAGGCGTTAAGATAGACGTACACAGGAGCTCATCCAATGATGTAAGAGCACACGTAGCCGTGCCACAAACCCCCGATCTGGCAGCACCTGAGTATCAGCACGTATATGAAGTTCAGAGGCATATACAGACGTCTATTCCTGCAAGTACTTCTACCAGTTCTCTTCATGGAAATGGATATATCTGCGGAGATTTACGAGGTTCGTGGCTGACCAAGCTGTGATGCAACGTCCCCCCCCCCCCCCCCAACATTACCCTAGAGCTGACCAAAGACGCAGATCACTCTTTATGTTGAAAATCGTCAACGTGAGGACGAAAGATGGGTTCCGCGCGCGACCGAGATCTACACCACAGAAGGGAGATAACGCCTCCCGATCCTGCGTTTAGTGAACAAGGGCTTCTGTAAGAGCGCATCAATCCGCCTCATGCGAGCCATACACGTCAAGTTACCAAGATATACGCTCCAGGATCATCCGAGCCGCTGGGGACCCAAGTGGCTGTTCGATTTATCACAAAGCCGATACTGCCTCAACGTCCGGAAGGTCGAGGTGGACATCAGCAAATGCGAAGATTATTCATCCTCGACTTTTCGCCTATTCATAGAGGATCTCACCGTAATCTTACCCGTTACTCTGTGCAATTTCCGGGGATTATCGTCGCTGATCATAACGGTACTCACTTTCTATTTCAGTGCATCTAGTGACGGCGGGAATTCCTGTCCTAGAGGTCTTCTGCAGCTGTTCACGACGATGGCTGTGAATGTGTTCCGCTACGTACCATTTCCCAGGCTCAAAGAACTCTCAATTAGGCTCCCTGTAACTCATGATTTTGCTACTCTGTTACCGACCACTGGCACGACCCCTTCGAGGTTGTAAATTGAGGCGGTATTGCGAGGCGTCGACCATCTGGATCTTGATGTCTGCGATTCGTCGGGTCGACCTGGCCATAGGTACTTCGAAGCATACCCTTCTCCTGTTCAAGAAGGGTTTCCTAATGAAGAGTACGCACAAAAGTTATTCGAGCTCATTCGGTTGGCGGTAAACTTGAAGTCTGTCAGGATAGTTTGCACGCATGTCCTGGATTTGGACATCCTTGATGCCCGGCATCTGAACCAGCTACAGTTTCTTGAGCTCAGTAGAGTCAAAATCTCTGACGATAAGCTTTTGTCCATCGCGGCACAGTGTGCAGCCACGCTTCCAAGCGTCTTCCTTTGGTACATAGAGCTGAAGAGTGGGACATGGATGGACGTACTACTCGGCCTTTCTGGACTTCCACATCTGGAAAACTCCCATGTCTATTCTGTCGGATACGCTGAGGATGGGGTGTCCTCTATTTGGGCCCGTTTTTTTACCTGTGGTCGATAATCCGCAAGCGATCGAGGGTCGCCATGATCTTGATGATAATGCCCTGGGCAACCTACAGAGGCATGTCATAGCCAACCGTCGCGCGCATGGGCTTCCGGAGATAGGAGAGTTTGAGTATCGTCATTGTGAAAATAGAGTCAGTCGAAGAGGTTCTAGCCCGCCGGGATAATGAAGACTGGCCGGCGTGGATGTTGTTGGTGTCATCTCCAGTTTCAGTTCTGCGTACCAAGAGTCGAGGTAGCACTTGAGTACCAAGCGTTAAAAGGATAACCCAGGGGTAGTACAAGAGGTATATTGCATGGTTTCCTAGGAACTGGTAATATACGTGGGATTGATGACAGCCGATCCTCCTATTGTGCCTAAAAAGTCCTCAGTGACACCCACGATGTACTCTCGACTGGTACATACCTTTGTTGCATTCAATATGCTTTCCCCATCAGCATCTTCAGTAGTGCCCAGATGCATCTGCCCGTTAGCCGCCTGCTTTTAATCCTCCGTTCTCTATGGCAGACTCACTGCATACCCGTCTTCGGTGCCTCCGCCCCCGCCTGCGTATTTGCCAGCTCATTATTAGGCGTGATTCCCTTGATCATCGCATTCTCTGCTCGGATCTTCGCGTTCTATGGCTTAATTTTAGCGGTCTCATGCTCGTTCTTCGCGGTGATTTCTTCGACCTTTGCCATGTAAGCCGTTAGCGTTATCTCTTCCGGTCGTGAGCGATTACCGGTTATGACATGATACTCTCCCTTGTCGTCTTTGCATCCTCCTTCTCGGGCTTCCTGTCTGGGGGCGCCATCTGCATAGCCTCGTAACCGAACAGTTCGTCTATATCCACGTCTCTAACTAAGAGGGGCGGATATGACTCATGCACCGGGCCGCTGAGGATCTCGAGATCGTGAAGGAGCATCTGGAGGAGCTTTTGGTGGCGAGGAGGGAGGTGGGGGCAGTCGTTGGCTTGCGTCATGACGAGGACAGTTGGACCTGAAGATCCTTGCGGAGCTATGGAGCGTCGAAAGCAGTTTTGGGGAGGTGTTGCATGTGTGAATATCCAGGCTCCACCACTGTAACCTCTTTGAGACGACGATTAGCGCGCTTTCCCTTCCCGTTCCCGTTGTTTGCATCTCATCGTCACTTGACCAACGCCGCGGGCGCAACTATCTGTCTTCTCGCGTCGCGCTTGAACAGCAGTCACAGTAGCCCAGATCGCAACGTTAAAAGTATGCTGATCCTACGGTTGATGACGCACCTGTGTTAATAATTAGCAGATGAGCTTCGATCTGGACACGCTCTTCCGCGAGCCCTTTGAGTCATTTTCGGCGCCTCGGTCGTTTGATTCACCGAGCAAGAGTTCACCTGGATATGAGCTGACTGAAGAAATCTGGGTGGCAAGCGTGAATGCTGAGAAGCGAGAAAAAGACGACGGACATGCGTGTGCGCACGACAGCATCACCACGTTGGTCAGAGAGCGTGACGCGTTGAAGGCGCAGGCTGAAGACCACGCTAAGATGATCGGACGTTTGGACCGGCGTATATCTAGCAAGGACGCTGCCCAGTCCGACATCCCAGTCGATGCTGTCCGCCGCCTCAATCGCCTTGAGAGCGAGATCGCACGCCTGCGGTCCGAGAACACCCAGCTCAAGGAGACTATTACAGCTATTGAGTTTGAGAATATCAATCTAGGCAACAAGAACGACGGAAAGAGTAGGAAGCTCAAAGGGGCGCAAAAGAAGGTGAAGAACGCCAAGGATGTCGCCGAACAAAAGGAGGAGAAGGCCAAGGGAGCTGTGCACGACAAGCAACGCCATGTTTCCTCTGAGCGCAAGATGAAGAAAGAGCGCAATGGCGCTCTGGCTGCGTCGCAAGAACAGATGAAGATCAACGAGAAGCTGCGTGCAGAGCTGGAGGTCGAGCAGTGCGGAGCTCCGCACATGCGCGACACGGCAACAAACCCGAACAACACCGTTGCCGTCATCCCGATCGAGCTTGATGTGCGGCGCACGGATTTCCAATCTCTTCTGATTGTCTTTGAATCAAATCAGATGAGTATCGCAGAGAGCTTCAAGGTCTGGTACAAAGAGTGGAAGAAGCCGAAAGGGGAGATGCGCATGGTGGTCGGAGCCAACTAGGTGGTAGAGGAGAAGAAGAAGGCAAAGATATATGAAGATATGGTTGAAATGCCAGATGGCTACATGGAGACTGGCGCTGAGCACGATGGTTGGCGCTCAAAGCGTGCTCTGGGAGCGGTGTGTCACCAGACTGAAGCAGACTTGCTATCAATCAGATGAGCTATCAGATATCTGATTGATCTGATTGAATCTTGGCAGATAGATCAAACAGATATACGGATTACGGTAACCTCATATCAGATAGATATTGAATCTCCTATCTGATTGATCTGATTGATGTTGATCTGATGAGATCCATGTTAAAACTGTACTTGAAGCTATAGGTTTGGTGACAATACTAAATCTCGAGGGTTTTCTGGTGTTGGGGTTAGGCTCCAGCCATAAAATTCTCCGGGCCGAATCAGGCCGGCAGCACTGCAATAATGTGCTCTAGCAAAATATGAAGCCTTTGAGTTGTTAGCAGACCGTATTGCAATCATATTTCTGGTATACTTGATTATCTGATGTCTCAGTCCTCAATTTCCCGCCTCCTCCAAGCCAATAAAGCCAACTCTCCGCTGCCGTTGCCATTGCCGTCGCTTGCGCCCACCGTCGGCAACTCGGATAATAGAGCTGGTTACAACCCAGTAGCTACACCAGGGCCCCTAGAGCCTACGCGCTTAGAGGACAAGTCTATATACGACGGGCTTGATTGGAGTTGCGTACCATACCTAGAGGCGCGCCAGCTTGAGCACGATGCTCGTGGGAAGCCACCAAGCTGGATATACCAATACGGCTGGCCTGTTTTCCACCGTACACACAAAAAGAACTACTGGCTTTGCAAATCCTGCCACCTCATGCGCAAGCCAGAAACCTGTTACGACGCAGCAAGTACTGGCAATGCTCGCAACCACCTCTCAAAGCCAACCCGGGGCCACTCAGTAGGACCAGATGGTCCTATACATATCAGTAGCAGAGAGGGCAATATAGCTGGTGCTGTCTTGCGTTTGCAGGTTCATATTATGCGTGCCTCTGGTGTAGAGGTGTCACAGTCAGTGGCAAATACGCTTGCGGCAAGCTTTTCAACTAAGCGCTTTCTTGAGGCGCTTCGAAACTGGGTTGCAGCGGATAACCAGAGCTTAAGAGTAATAGAGACACCTGAGTTTAGGCAGTTTATTGAAGCTGCAAACCCGTTAGCTGAGGCTGTACTCTGGCGCAATCACCAGAGCCTCCGCGACAGTATTATTGCCGAATACCACTCCTACGTACCGGCGGTTTCTGCATACCTGCGCACAGCCAAGTCACTTATACACTGCTCTTTCAATAACTGGACCTCAACTGGTGGGCAGTTTGCGTTCACTGGTATTTGCGTACATCACATTAACGCTGATGGCAAGCTGGTAGACTACTTACTTGGCTTGCCAGAGCTCCATGGCGCCCACAGTGGCAATAATATTGCAGCAGGCGTAGCAACAACGCTGCAGTTGTTTGGGGTAGACAAAGAACGTATTGGGTACTTTGTGCTAGACAATGCCACTAACAAC
>ML976047.1:82726-188903 GCA_010015635.1 Clathrospora elynae
ACTGGCTTTCTGTCTATATGCAACCTTTAGCTCATGCTTTGATAATACTAGAAAACATGGACGCTAACTACTATACAGGATGAGGAGGAATACATGAGCGAGTGGCGCAAATGTGGTGCTATAGGTGTCCTTTTTGACGTAATTGCCTCTATATGTACACCACAATCTCGCCAACTGCTCGAGCAGTTTCAGTATGAAGAGGCAGCTGCACTTGGTATCAAACCAAAGATCCGACAGCTTGTGAGGCCTGTGAAGACACGCTGGAATAGCTACTTCAAGACTTTTGAGCGTGCTGTTGAGCTCCACGCACCGCTGGACAGCTTTATCGATCACAAATTAAAGGAGTACAATGCAGCAACAGCACCAACAAAGCGGCGGCGGAGCAAGAGCAAGCAGCCTGTACAGTTACAGCCACGATTGTTTGTTAAAGAGGGTGGGCTCAGTGGGAAGGACTGGGCAACAATCACTGAGTATATACAGTTGCTAGGGCCCTTTGCAGAGGCCACCAGCTGGCTTGAAGGGCGTGCTAAGCACGGCCGCCACGGAGCAATATGGGAAGTTCTGATTACCTTTGAGTGGCTACTTGACCAGCTAGAAGGACTCAAAGATCGCCTGAAGGATGTCGACTATAACAACCCAGATGCCCCTGAGGACCACCTGGTTACCAACGTTAACCTTGCTCATGCAAAGCTTGCCACGTACTACGCTAAGTTTGACGATGCGCCTGTGTACTATACGGCTGCAATCCTCCACCCACATTATAAACACCATCTGGAGGCGCTCTGGCAGGTGCCACTGAACTACAACCGGGCCATCAATGGCCCCCACTACCGTGAAGGCTGGCTTGACAGCAACCACCGCGGTTTCTTACAATTGTGGCAAGCACGTAAGGACGCTGCTACTGCTGCTGCTGGCGCAGAGGCGGCAGAGGTGGCTACTCCTGTAGCTAAGAAGGCTCGGGTTGGGTTATCAGCGTCACGCTCAGCCTTCCTGCAATCATCAATAGAGCAGGTGATAAGAGAGGTGGATGTGAACGCACGGGAGGACAAGTACAAGGTTTGGCAGCAATTGCCACCGCTAGAGGAGCTGGACCCAATAGCGCTGGACCCAATTAAGTATTGGCAACTGCATACAAAGCAGTTTCCTGTACTCTCGCAGCTTGCTATTGACGTGCTGACTATACCAGCTTCAGCAGCCGACTGCAAGCGTACCTTTAGCCAGCTTGGTGACCTTTTAGGTACCCGACAACTGCATATGAAGCCAGAACTACTTGCTGCTCTGCAGAGCTTGAAGAGCTGGAAACAGCTTGGTATACAGCCGTTGCAGCAAGCCAATTCACCTGTACAAGCGCTCTCTGTGCACAAAATCACAGCTATACAGGAGGAGCTATCTCAATTTGAACTCAGATAGATCAATCGACTACCCTCTACTTCCTCAATCAGATCAGATCAATTATCAATTTACTGCCAAGGCCTCATCAAACAGATAGATCAGATCACGGCTTTGAAGCTTGTCAGATAGATTAGATATGAGCCTCATATCTGATTGATCGGATTGATAGCAAGTCTGGACTGAAGCTCGCCACAACGGAGAAGGTTAGGCATTGGAGGCGCTGAGATTTTTTGGGAATACTAGAGCCTCTTAATATAACCTTCACGCGGCATAAGGAATGAAGGCCTCATAATTCATTTAACGTCCTATGTGAGTCTGAGACCATGGGAGGATGAGAGGGGCAGTAGCCCTTATGGCATAAAGGAGTTGGTTTTAAGAGGGAGGAGTCTCTGGAAGTACAAGGGATGATGAGGGTTATAAACCAAAGGCTGCAAGCAGCAAAAAAAGGAAAATGTGGTCAAATAACATGAAAGAAGAGTGGTGGGCCCCGGCTATGCCTTGTCATCTATGATTTGTCCAAGGTGCCACTTGCCTGTACCTACCTTTATCCATCTGATGAAGGCTAGTGTGGCCTCGATGACTTGTTTGGTATGGAGAAGCAATGACAGTAAGAGACATGCATTGCCCAAATCTTGCTGCAGGATTCTGCGGTCCTGTTTTAGCCACTCGCAACTGAGGAGGTGTTCTGGTGTCTGCCTGGCGCCACAGCTATAGAGAGGGCTATCTGCTTTGCCGATCCGGAAGAGGTATACTTTTTTGTATCCATGGCCAATCTTGAGCTTGTAGAAAGCACTGACAGTCTACCACCTAATTCAAGGTCTTGACGCTGTGTGATTATGGCAATGACCTTCCCGCTTTTTCATAGTAACGCTTGAGTCCCGTAGAGTGGCTTGGTAGCCCATACATTGCGATGTGAGCTAACGCGTACGACAACAGAACAATGATTGTTGACGCTGAAGGCTTTGATGCATTGAAGCTTGAGATGTCGTTTCCCCTTGGCGTGGCCACATCGAATCTGACGCACGACGCACGACGCACGACCCTCGGACCCACATTGCTCCGCCAAACAGCACCACGGTGATAACTCCATCATGGCCAACATTATCCCGCTACACCATTCCTCCTACTACCCGACGCGCCCATCTTCCCTATCTCGGCCCGTCAACCCAGGACAAGCTTCTTCCACATCCTCGTCTACGTCGACCATTCGCCCGCAATCGCACGCGCAACAACAGCCACAACCCTTGATAGCACGAGGGCAGACCATAGCGATGAGTGGGACCCCGAGTCAAGGGCCCGGTCTGCGGTACCCGTCCAACAAGAAGAGCATATACGATAGGAATCTGAACCGGAGCAAGAATGCGGAGCTTAGTCGAGCGGCTTTTGCGTACCTCTTCATCGAGATGATCGCATATGCGCAGAAGGGAGCGAAAGATGTGGGGGATCTGGAGCAGAGGTATGCCGGCGTATTGCTATGCCCCGCAATTGTATAGCTGCCATCGCAAAACATAGACTAACGACCGCCCAGACTAAATGCCCAAGGCTACCCTATCGGCCTCCGTCTGCTCGACCTCCTCCTCTCTCGCACCGCCAACCCCCTCGCCTCCATCCGCCCCACGCGCATCCTCCCGCTCCTCCAATTTATCGCACAAACACTCTACCGGTACCTCTTCGGGCGGCCCGCCGACGCCCTAGAGAAGTCAGGCACCGATCCAGGACAGTACATGCTCTTCGACAACGAGCCTATGGTCAACCAGTACATATCGCTACCCAAGGAGCTGTCGAGTCTGAACTGCGCGGCGTTTGTGGCGGGTATTATCGAGGGCGTGTGTGACGGCGCGGGGTTCCCGACCGAGGGCGTCACGGCGCACAGCGTGGGGGAGCAGGATGAGGGCAAGGATGGGAAGGGCATGTGGCCGGGAAAGACGGTGTTTTTGATCAAGTTTAAGCCGGAAGTGCTGGAGAGGGAGGAGATACTGGGTAGGGGTGGCGGTTGAGCTTTCCTGGTGGCATTGGGCCTTACTGTGAGGCAGTGGGTTCGAGCGACATGTTCATGCATAGCGAGGCGTCATGGGCTGAAGCGCATTTCCCGGCGTTCAGGGAGACTATGTCAAATGCAAGAGATTTATCATGTCCCTATGAGGCCTACAAGTTGCGTGAGACAATCAGCGAGATACATCTGTCTCGGTGTTCTCAGGTAAAAATCGAGCAGGGGAAGCAGGCAGCAGGACGAGGCTTTGCAGCACATGGTGTGAACTTGCTATTAAGGTAATTTTGTACGGACCCAAACCATGAAGGAATCACCTCGGGAAGCCCACCAACGACACTATCTTGAGCCCGACCAATACCGGTTATCTCACACTACGCACGGCCCATCCCTGACAGCTGCGCAAGAGTCCTCAGGGGGTGGCCCGTGTGCGGCACTGATTCATGAGATCAAATTCCGGGGCCGCGGGGCCGCCCCTCCGCAGTCACGTGATTGCGGGGCATCGGCGACTGATGTCCAAACGTTCCCCAGGTCGGTCGGTCGCTCTCATGCTACCTCCAGTAATGTACAACAAAGACGTTAGAATATAAGAAAGGTAGATGAAAGTCTCCAGGAAGGGCGGAGTACTTCGAGGTGTGCCTATCTTCTTCTCATGCTTCATACTGCATGTGCTGCAACTCTCGCCCCATCAGAGGAGAGACACAGTAGGAAGGATTCCTCCGACGGAAGTTTACTACGGTAAAATCGTGATTGTCTTGACAGCTGTCAATGCCAACTTGCCCTCACTTGGACACATAGAGCCTTGTCGTTCATGTAGCCTGCGTCTACCAAGCCCACTGCGGTTGTCTTTGCTGCACGCTGAGATTGTGAAAGCGGCAGCTGGGCGCGGGGAGTGTCGTGAAGATCATTTCAAGTCGCCTATTGGCTTCTCACCCCCTCCAAAGGAGCTGCGGCTGCACATAATGGTACGAAAAGTGGAGCGTCTAGGTAAAATCGAAGAGGCGGTGGGAGAACGCGCTATCCGGCAACAGACGGGAAAGACGCGTGCGTCTGTTAGTGCACTTCCGAGGGATCCAAGGGTATCGATAAGTCAGCAGCTACCCGAGGCACGTATATATCGCTCTTTCTTCCCCGAATTCTCAACCTCCTCACAACAACCACAATTGATCGTGACCAGCAGCCAAGTACAAGCTTACCATCTCACCACCTTCCATCTACTACACCTCAATTCCTCCGGGCCATTGCCCAGCCGTCAAGACGTTTTCCAATCTCCTCAGCTCGTATGTACCCCACCATGTGCCCATTGTGCCTGTCTTCACTGACACCTTGCAGCGTCCACAACCCATTCGCCGGCCGACGTTCTTCTCCTTCTGGGGCAGCGTCGGATTTAGACTTCCGCAACTAAGTTCACCCAACTCACACGAACTTAAATCACCACTATGGCACCTCACGCCGAAGACAGCGTCGGTCATGCGAATGGGTTCGAAGCGAAGACAGCCCCCAAGGATCTCTTTGTCGTCAACTCTCCCAATGTGAAGTACACCGAGGACACAATCAACTCCAAGTACACTTACCGTACCACCGACGTTACCAAGAACGATGACGGCAAGTATGTCGCTGTTCCCAAGGAGACTCTCTACGACTTCAAGGTCGATCGCAAGATTCCCAAGACCGGGGTCATGCTCGTCGGCTGGGGCGGCAACAACGGCACCACGGTAACCGCTGGTATCATTGCTAACAAGCGCGATCTGATCTGGGAGACCAAGGAGGGCAAGCGCGGCGCCAACTACTACGGCTCCGTCATCATGAGCTCTACCACCAAGCTCGGCGTCGACAGCAAGACTGGCCAGGAAATCCACATTCCTTTCCATGACCTCCTGCCTATGGTCCACCCCAACGACCTTGTT
Organism: Clathrospora elynae; assembly: GCA_010015635.1. Classification (NCBI taxonomy): domain Eukaryota; kingdom Fungi; phylum Ascomycota; class Dothideomycetes; order Pleosporales; family Diademaceae; genus Clathrospora; species Clathrospora elynae. The sequence goes on from ML976047.1 coordinate 88,013, forward strand.
GTTGGCGGTTGGGACATCAGCGGCATGAACCTCGCTGAGGCCATGGATCGTGCCAAGGTCCTCTCACCTTCCCTGAAGTCCCTCGTTCGCAAGGAGATGGGCACCATGAAGCCTCTGCCTAGCATCTACTATCCCGACTTCATCGCTGCCAATCAAGAGGAACGCGCCGACAACGTTCTCGAGGGAAAGAAAGCTTCTATGGCCCATGTTGAGCAGATTCGAAAGGACATTCGGTAAGTCTTACGGTTCAGAATGAGAGGCTTGCATAGCTAACAACCTCTGCAGGGAATTCAAGGCCGCCAATAACCTCGACAAGGTTATTGTGCAGTGGACTGCCAACACTGAGCGTTACGCCGACATTCTCGAAGGCGTCAACGACACTGCCGACAACCTGCTCAAGGCCATTGAGTCTGGCCACGAGGAGGTATCTCCTTCGACTGTTTTCGCAGTCGCTTCTATCCTTGAGGGTGTCCCATTCATCAACGGTTCTCCCCAGAACACGTTTGTTCCTGGTGCCATTCAGCTTGCCGAGAAGCACAACTCCTTCATTGGCGGTGACGACTTCAAGTCTGGCCAGACCAAGATGAAGTCGGCGCTCGTTGACTTCATGATCAGCGCCGGTATCAAACTTACCTCTATTGCCAGCTACAACCATCTCGGCAACAACGACGGCATGAACCTCAGCTCCCAGAAGCAGTTCCGCTCCAAGGAGATCTCCAAGTCCAACGTCGTCGACGACATGGTCGCTGCCAACAACGTGTTGTACAAAGAGGGCGAACACCCGGACCACTGCGTTGTCATCAAGTACATGCCCGCTGTCGGAGACGACAAACGTGCTCTTGACGAGTACTACGCCGAGATCTTCCTGGACGGCCACCAGACTATCAGCCTGTTCAACGTCTGCGAGGACTCTCTCTTAGCCTCGCCCTTGATCATTGATCTGGTTCTCGTCGCTGAGATGATGACCCGTGTTCAGTGGAAGTCTCACAGTGCTGAGGGCAGCGACGCCAAGTTCAACAACTTCCACAGCGTGCTCAGCGTTCTCAGCTACATGCTCAAGGTATGTTGTATCATATATTGCATTGCTGAACGATGACTGACCACTTCCAGGCTCCTCTCACCCCTGCTGGTACCCCCGTCGTCAACGCCCTTGCCAAACAGCGTGCGGCTCTCACGAACATCTTCCGCGCCTGTGTCGGTCTTGAGCCGGAGAATGATATGACTCTGGAACACAAGCTCTTCTAGACTTGGTCGGTTTGCTCATGTGCAACTCAGCGGCAATACATGGGGAAGAAGGCCTCGGAAAGATGCTTGAGAATTCAGGCTTGATTTGACCAACTCTATACACTCTCTACTGCAAAATAAATATATATGGTGGAAACTCATAAACGGTTCCGGTATTCTTGGTGATGTGTGATGCTTGCACCTCGTACACTTTTTCGGATAGATGATGTTCCTCACTGATTACTCGCACAAAATGGGATAGAACATTCCCTAACCAGAATCATATGGCAGACGACCGTCTGGTTTCATGGTTATTATTAAAGTAATGAATGGTAGGTTCCGTGGTCTATCATTGCGCTCCTGCCCGAAGAGATGCAACTCGCGCAAGAGGAAGGAGCGTTCCTTCCTTCTAGCTCAAATGTCACCTAAACACCTCAACATTTCTCCAACACCACAGCAAAATCGTGCATACACCCACTATGCCAGCGTTATCGTCAATCCAAGCATACTTCTCGTCTTCGCCAACCAAAAAAAGCGATGGTTTCACCGCCGAGGAAGTACAGTCCGCTCTTGCCCCGGGAGCGAACGCAGCAAGCGCATGGGCTGTACATCGCATCCCTCCCTCATTTATAGAGCATTACTAATACTTCAAAGCCCACACTCAACTATGAAGAAGCTGATCTAGGTAGCCTCGAGCCTGGGCCCCGCAATCTCGCCCTGATCGGCCGCATAGTATACTTCCACGACCAGGCTAAGCCCAGCAAGTCACACAAAGCTGCTCAAGGTTGTATCAAGATGATGCTCGCAGACAACACGGGAGTGCTCACCGTACGCCTCTGGTATGGCAACACGCAGTACAGGCTCAAGCTGGGCCAGCTTGTCAGCGTGTGGACGGTGCATATTTCTAATTCTTCGGAGCATAATTCGCTGGCTCCTAGCACGGCGCCGCTATTTACCACTATTTTCCCAGAGGGCGAGAGGAATTGCTACTTTATGGTGCATCAGAAGAGTGATGATGGGACTCGGTTCAAGAGGCCGTTTGGCGTGAGAGAGAGTAGGGTGTTGACGGGGATGATGACACTGAAGAGCTTTACGGATGGGGGGTATGATGTTGAAGCGCCGAAGCTGCTGGTTTGTGTCAAGAGCATTGGGGCGAGGAAGAAATGTGCGTCCTTACATCACTTACCCCATGCCATCTCACCCCGAAATTACAATTGACCTGTCATGGCAGATATGAACCGCAACGGCACAACCTCTGAACTCGTCTCCCTGGGTATATTTGACGACACAGCAGAAGCGACACTGACCCTCTACTCCTCCATCTGTGACTCCGCATCCACCTTCACGCCCTCCAAGACCGTCCTGCTCATCTCCAACCCCGGCTGGCGCATCGAGAAGACCGCTAAGCTGAGTCTGAATGGCAGTTCACGCGTCGACGTCGATCCGGATATGGGTGACGCCCGCCGTCTCCGTGCCTTGGCCCAGCGGTTAACGAAGAAGGAGCACGTTAATCCGCCGTTTACTGTCGCCGACGAAGTGGTGCGTGGATTTGAAGATGCGGCACTGAGGGCTCTATACACATTCGCAGATATCGACTCCACGGCTCGCCTCCTTTCAAACGCGCATTCCGCAGAGACCGTAGCCGGGTATCTGAGCGTCATAATCACAGAGCTCAACATGGTCACGCCGTTCAAGCGCAACATGATCATGAGCAACGAGTGTTGCGGGATTCCCATATTTGCCAACGCAGTCAGCGTTAGGTGTAAGCACTGCGATAAATCGGTGCCTCTGCGCATCAACCCAAGGATCGTGAGTCTCCCCCACCCCTTTACTCTTTACTATTTCGAACATTTAAGACTGACGCAAGGATTGGTAGCTTGGCCCCATAATCGACGAAACAGGCCAAATCTCCAGCGGCAAACTCATCCTGTCCGACACCGCGTGGGAACAGCTCCTCGGACGCAGCGCACAGCAACTGGTCGATACAGGTCTCGATGTGCTGCTATACCTTGAGCAGCGGCTCCTCTTCTTACGCGTTACCCTGGGCTTTGCACTAAGTCTGGAGGATGAGATTGGGCGACTGGCGATATGGTGTGTGAAGAACTGAGGCGTCAGGGGGGGAAGATGGGAGAGCAAGGCGGGGATTTTGCTCGAGAGTACGATATAAGCAGATCTTCTAGGTGGATGGAGAGAAATTTAGCGACCTAATTCAGAGCGGTCATCATATCAAGGCAACTCTAAGGATCTATACTACCTTGTATGCATGTTTGATTCGATATTCACGCATCGGAACGTCTATAATTAGATTCTTAGGTGTTCTGTACTTCCCAAGTGTGAGATTTTTACGTTCAATATAGTTAACATGTAGAGCTTAAACTGATCAATAATTTCATAATCCTCGCCCTGCATGAAAAGAAAGTTGCAGCCACTGTACCCGCTCAGCGCCAGTCCATGCATCCAAAAAACGCCTTTTCCCATGCTCCCCTCCCTCTCCCTCTCCCTTGATCCCAAATCATCATCACCATCAACCCTATTTAACCAAGCATCTGGCCCCAATCCGGCATAACAACAAACTTGCCCTTTACGCGCCCAAGAGAAGTACCCTCTCCCGCATCCTCGGGAGGATCCCTCAAGTTTTCTGGTGTCACTTGCAGACTGGAGACTTCCTGCAGAAAGCCGACCTTTTGCCCCGCCTTCAACTCGTAGCTCGTGCCGCCCCAGTCCAGTGTCGTCCGACCAGACTTGTGTACGCGCAGTTTGCCGACCCTACCGCTTTCGAAACGAACACCGTTGTTTGTTCTCGCGGCAGGATCGGAGAATCCGCCTTCCTCAAGCTTGACCTTGACGTCGGGCTTGGGCTGTGGCTGGGTGGACGGTCCTGGAGCGGGTAGCGGCTCTGAGGGTTCGTTCTTGATGGTAGGTGGGAGGAGCTCGGGCATGAGCGGTGGGAATTGAACAATGTAGACGTTGTTATCCCGGACGGTTGGTTTCTTCTCACCGTCGGCCGCAGTAGCCTCGGCCATGTTCACATCGCCAGAGCCATCGACTTGCGGCACCATCTCTGGGCCCAGCTCGGCTAGAACATGCCGCAGGTTCGCTTGGATACGTTCCCATTCTGCGCGGTCTTCTTCGGTCTGGAAGACGGGTTCGACGACGCCTTTCTTTTTTGCTTTGGGTTTCCGCTCAGCATCTGGGGACTGCGGTTCTTCCTTCTTTGCTGGTAGTCTCAATTCGTCGTCGGGGCCGAGGGGCTCTGCGTCAGCCATCTTCTCATCGTCGCTGATGGCCTCGACTTTGACGGAAACGTCCAGATCTTCCGAGTCGTGCCACACGCCCTTGAACTGTTTCCGCGAGCCGGTGATCTCGACATCCTTTGCCTTGCCCTTTGCCTTGCGGGATGTTTGGTCTGAGTCGGCTGCCTTCAGTGGCTGACTGGTCGTCTCTGCTTGCTCGAGTATCTTGGCTGCCGTCTCTGAGCTTGCATCGGTGTTAATACCGAACGTGCGCTCTTGGTGTTCTTTGCGGCCGATGCGGACGGGCAACGTTGCTCGTGGACCACGCGGTTTCGGTGCGCCCTTGGGGTTGCTTTCGTCCTCATCGGAGGAGATCTCGATGAGGTCGATGTCTCTGCGTGGCACGTTGGCCTCGTCTGGCTCGTCATCAGATGACACGAAGCCTCCGCCTTCACGCTTGATCGACGAGCCGCCTCCGCCTCCGCCACCACCGCCACCTGACCGATAGCTTGAGCCTGCATGGCCGTCGCCCTCGGTCTTGACGCGTTCTGCCCGCGAGCCGGAGCCGGAGCCGAAGCCCGAGTAGCCGCGGTTGGAGTTGTTCTTCCTGTCTGCAGCAGCTGTCAGCACCCTGCACTGTGTCTCTGCTGCCTGGCGACGTACCTTCTCTGGAGCTTCCCAGCGAGAATGGTCCACTCAAGGCACCGCTGTATCCTCCTCGTGCGTATTGAGCTTGACGGGCTTCGCGTTTGCGGGCGCTTTCTGCTTCTCTCTCCTTCTTCTTGTCTGCAGCAACCTGCTCCTTGGACCTTTCCTTGTCGCGAGCTGCCTGCTCCTTTGCAATAGCATCGCGCTCCTCCTTACTTCGTCGGCCCGTGAAGACAGGCGTCTTGGTGCCCCGCTTGCCTCGAGCACTGCCACGGCCGCGTACCGACGGCGATGCCGATCGGGAAGGCGGCACTGAGCCTTGGAGACTGCCGAGTCTCTGTACCGGAGCGCGAGCTGGTGCTTCTGCCCCCGTATCGCTCTCTGCAGGTACGGGCGGCGTCGACTCATCACCGTCTTCTTGCTTTGGTATTATGGGCTCCGTCGCGGCTGCGGGCGCTGTGCTTTGCGGGGCCGCATCCTCGGTAGCTTCACTGGCGCTTTCCGTGGCTCGTGCTGCAGCTTCCCCTCCTCTGGCGCCTCCTCGTGCGCGCGAGCTACCTCTTCCTCCTGGTTTGGGCGGCATGGCTGTGTGTAGTGGTTGTTGGTGTGTGTCTAGTCAGCGCGGGCTAGAGAAGGTGACTCGAGTGCTCTCAAATTATTTTGGGCCTTATCGATACCGGTAACCTGAAATACTTAGCTTGCAACGCGACGTCACATGCCCAGGTGAGGGAGCTTGGGACGCTCTCGACGAAACCATCATGGGGATTGCGAGCAGGGTTATCACATTAGCACAACTTTATTGAAAAGAAAATGTCCTCTACGCTGTCTGTTCATTTCGACCGGGGAAAGCTCCATCCAACTGTATCAATTACACATTCTTCCGCGTCGAATGCTCGGCCTAAGAGTAGTGCTAACCTATGTGTATGCCAACGAGTAAGAAAGCCCGCTTCGCCAATGCTCGCTAGTGATGTTGAGAATACTGTGCTCCAAGAACGCCAGCCGCAGCAAATCATGCATACGCATGTTGCCCAAAACAAAGATCGCATCGACGCATTAGCAAAAAGAGATATGGTGGGTAACAGCAAAGCGATCAACAGTCGATAAACTGGGTATAAAATGTAGTCCAACGTCTCAGCCCTCAACAAGCGTCTTGGGGCTCTTGCCCAGAAGCTCGAGGCACCTACGTGCGAGGGTGACGACTTCGCCCTCGCCGTCCTCGTTGTCTTCGTCGTCGGATTCGATGTTGCGTTCGGCGATCTCGATGACCATATCGATGATCTCGTTCGACTTGCCGATGAGCTCCATGAGTTGCGCGTCCTCAGACTCGAGTAGTTGTAGTAGCGTCCAGATAGCGATGTGCTGGAAGGTCGGGTCTCCGCTGGCTAGGAAGCGGCGGAGATAGCCGTGGATACCACCTGCGGGTTCCGTCCAGTTTTGGATGAATATGGAATAGTCACCCACTATGAAAGTCAGCGAGAGTCAGGTTAGAGATGGAGTCGGCTCACCTTTTGATGACAAGTTGCCCAGTGCAGCGGCGCTGTTGCCCTGCACTTCAATGCTGTCCGACTCGGTGAGGGGGATGAGAACATCGAACACTCCAAGGTTGAGCAGGTGGGGCTTCAGTTCCTCGCTCAGCGCAAGAACAGCGATGGCCGCCGTCATCTCAGACTGCACCGGGAGGCGCACGTTGAGCACCAGCGACTTGCATTTCTGCACAGCACCGGCTTCGAGGACCAGCTGTTTGTTCTTGTCCGAGCTCGCGGCGAGGTTGCGGAGCGTGGAGATGGCATGGCATTGGATCTCGTCGTTGTCTGTGGAGCCGAGAAGATCTACTAGCGGCCGAAGGAAACCGGCCTCGATGATGGGCGACTCGTTTGCGGGGTGGATGGAGATGTTTCGTATGCATGCAACGGCGGATAGAATAAGGGGTAGGTATGATGATTGCAGGAGGCGGAGGAGGGACGGGAGTCCACGGGCGCGGACGATCTCGAGCTGGTAGCGTTCGTCGGACGCGAGATTACGGAGGGCGAGTGCGGCCTGGCATTGCACCTTGGGCGACGACGACTCCATGAGGTGCACCAGCGAACCGACCAGCCTGCCCTCGGTCTGGGCCAGCTTGGCGCGGTTGCTGGCGTCGACGGCGATGTTGCTGAGGGCGGTGGTGCAGTAGTACTGGACATCGACGTCGGACGAGGAGAGAAGCTGAACGAGGACGGGAATGGCGCCGGCATTTACGAGCTGTTGTCGGTTGTCGTCTGGTCGTATGTCAGCATACTTGATCGAGATGGCGAAGGCATCATGTTCTACCAGAGTGTGTCATGTTCAGCAGTGCGCCCGTCGCATTTCTCTGCACGCGCATGTCCTTGGACTTAGCCAGCCGTGTAAGGGGCTGCAGGGCACCCGACCGTGCGATCTTCGCCTTATTGTCCTCGTGTGTAGCCAGGTTCGTGATGCAACCGACGGCGTTGCACTGTACCTCGACGTTGGGCGAGTTCATCTGCTTGATCAACGGCGCGAGTCCGCCCAGTGCGACGATGGCGACCTTGTTCTCCGCTGCGGGGGGGTCAGCATGGGCTCCTAGACAATTGTGGTGTGCACGTACTGTTCACGGCCAGGTTGCCTAGAGCCGCGCTCGCTGCACGCTGCACCTCGATGTCGGGGTTCTGCAGCAGGAACAGGATGGGCTCCAGCGTGTCCCGGTCGACCTCTCGGACATCTAGCCATGCGTTGTCAGATAGTGCCCATGTTCGTGATATCGGGGCGTGTACCTCGCTCTGTTATCTCGGCAAAGGTCAAGCTCGCCGACCGCTGCAGGTCGATGTTGTCCGAATATACCAGCGTGCTCAATGCGCGGAGGGGTTCGCCGGAGAAGAAGTCGGTCTCGGCTCGCTGCGGATAGTCAGTATGGGTGGCAGGCGTGATGGACGCGGCGGGTAGCGGTACATTCTCGAGGAAGCCCAACAGGTCGGCGACGGCTTCCCGCTCGCTGTCGGCGAGCACGGGGTCATAGATGCTGTCTCGCGAGCGTGCTGCAGATATCGTCTTAGTAATGCTCCGCAGGGCGAGCTCGGGTGCACTTACCGCCGCAGCAGAAGAAGCGGTAGCAGACGTCAGAGAGTCCCATGGTCGATGGCGCAGACGTCAAGGCCTGGCCGGGCAGTCGAGGGGCGGCAACGGGCGCAGGAAGGGGTGGCAGAAGCACGATAATATCGCGCGCTGAAAAATGCGGGCAGCGGGCGACGGTGGACAGGGGAGAGTCGATTCGTCGATGGGCTGATTGTGTTGGCGACCGGTCGTGTTTCGAGGTTGATGCACCCACGCCGGGTTAGCGCCGTCTTCGGTGCTAGCGGAAGTGGCAGCCAAGTCAGTGCAACGACGCGGAAACGCCAAGATGCACATGCTTTACTATATTCCAGGCATCCGGAACAATCTAGCAGTCCATATTCACATGAAGGATGCGAGTGCTCTTCCAAGACTCTGACATCACAGACCGCGACAGGCGGGAAAGGGTCCAGCTGCATGAGACAGGGTCCCTCGCGACATTGACGCTTCAAAGCTGTTTCTGCTGCGTCAGCCCGTGGGAACGCAGAGCTGCCAGGGCGGCGACGTCATTCGCGCCCGTTTACAACCATCATCACCTCCGGGATGGAGGCTCAACGCGGGGTCTCTGCTCATTGGTTTCTTGGTTGTAGTCTGACTGCATGGGTTTTGGTATTCACCCAGATCAGCGTGTCTCCTCTGGTACCACGTCAAACTACCAGCACCTCCACGCACATTACCCTGCACCCGCGTCTCATAGGCGCAAAGGCCGGAATAGAGTTCCTTCGCGTGGTGCCTCGCCGCGCTCCATGACTACCTAAAATTACTCCGCGTGGGGGGAGTTCCCGGCTTCAGCATCTACGCGCCGCCACATCGAACGAAGAAGTCTCTCCCTATCCACTCCTCACTGCCAGCACACTGCGATCAGTCTGTCTACGTCTGGTCAACTTCTCCGCTCGCCACACCAATTCTCGGCAGGAACATCGTTCACACGCAACTGCAATTTTGCACGCCCGCTAGCAAAACAGCCTCCAACACAATCTTATTACCTTTCTGCTCCGGTTCCGCCCATCCCCCTCGCGACTTCACCCCACGAGCGCCGCACATTAATACCACAGCGTCGCCGGCGCACTTTGAGGTTTGCATTCACTGTGAACCGATTTAATGGCCCCAATCTCCGAATCCTCACACACTTTCCAGAAGCTCAAACTCGATACCTCGGTGCCGCAGAAGCCCGTCGCCTCGTCCTTTGCGACCTTGGCGCCCTTTTCCCGTAAACATTCCCCCCAGACCGCCCATGTGCAGTCACAGCTAACAGCTGAATTCGCCGCTGCAGAGCCCAAAAGCATCCCTACCGGTGCATCCACGAGGCGCGGCCACGATGGCGCGCACGCACAGTACGGCTCGGATGACGGCGGCTATGTCGCCGTGGGCAGCAGTGGGAGCGAAGAGACCGACTTCGTGACCCGTTTCCGCCAGCGGAAGACGAGCATTAGCTTCAACAGCGAGGTTCGCCTCGACACAGGCGAGGGAGTCGGGCTCGGGGTGCCCGTCCCCAAGGCCTCCAGGCAGTCGCACTCGCACACGCCAGAAAGTGGCAGCTACTCGGACGACTCGCCCGAGTACAAGGAGCTGCCCTACAGCGTGCGCCGGCACATGCAGTATCGCGTTGGCGAGTCTAGATATCCGCTAGTGCAGACGACCGTCGACGACCTGGCCTCGGACCCCGAATACCGTGACCAGGTTGCGTCGCTGACCTCTGACACCACAGCCTCCCCGCCGCTTGACGAGGCGAAGACTCCCATCGAGGTGCCGTCCGAGTACATGCTCTCTCCCATGTCGGCCACGTCATCCATGGAGTTCCCAGGCTTCTCCCCACGACTCATCGCCCCAGCACGGACCAAGAGCTACAGATCCGAGATAGGTGAGGATGGCAGTCTGCGGAGGGCCAGCCGGCGATCGTCGACCCGGTCCGGTCGCTCTCTGTCGTCTATGTCGCCAGCCGCGTCCTTCCTTGCGCGGTACAAAGCGTCCGAGGCCCCGATCAAGCCCCCGGAGCCAGACGACGAGGGCCAAGGCATTGGGTACGATGGCGAGTACATCATCGGAAAGCAGATCGGTTACGGAGGCTTCAGCATCGTCAAGGAAGTCACGAGCATCGAGGACGGAAAGCCCGTGGTCAATGCTGTCAAGATCGTCCACAAACTGCTGCAAAACAAGTCCGAATTTGAGAACGAGCAGATCCAAACGCAGTTCGATCACGAGGTGGAGATCTGGCGCTTCTTGCGGCATCCATACATCCTCCCTCTTCTGCGAGTCTACACCACCGACCATGCTACCTTCTGCATCACCAAGCTAAACAAGGGCGGCACTCTGTTCGACCTTGTTCGGGACACGCGTCGCAAGAAGCAGGCCGGGCTGCCAGCGCATCTGGTCAAGCGCTATGCTTATCAGCTGGCGTCGGCGATGCGCTACTTACACAACGATGTCCAGGTCGTCCATCGCGACATCAAGCTCGAGAACTGTCTTGTCGATATGACTGTATCGGACGCCGAGCGCGATGGCGGCGACGTTCTTCTTTGCGACTTCGGCATGGCAGACTTCATCATCAGTGATCAGCGCGACGGCCCAGAGCCGCACTCGATTGGCGACAACCAGAATATCGGACCTGCAGACACCAGCACCTCTATCGCAGGAAGCCTCCAGTATGCCGCTCCGGAGCTCTTCTCTGCGCCTGGTCCGCTCTTCTCCCCAGCGGCGGATATATGGGCGTTTGGCGTCGTCATATTTGCCCTACTCACCGCTACCCTACCCTTCAACGACGGCCTTGATATTAAGACGATGGAGAAGATTCAGAATTGCCAGTGGGATGCCGAGCTCGTTCGCAACGCAGAGGCCGTCCAGGGAGGCGGCGTTGAAGACGCCCTCGCACTGGTCAAGGGGTGTCTCGATATGGATGTTGAGAAGCGCTGGAACGTCCATGACATCTTGGAATGCGCATGGCTGCGCGACTGCGAGCAGCGCTTCGAAAACGTCGCGCGCCCCTGGATTGCTGATTGTTAGGGGAGTCGGCGTTGAATTTTTACTGTTTTAATTTTCCGTCTGGCTGGGTCGGATAGCGTTACGCTCTTGGATACTCTGTACGCATTGCTCGTCGCTTTGTTGTTTCTTGGTTTTGGGATTAGGTGTAATATTCGGCTTTTTCCAAGATACAGTCACCTCTGTTGGACGTTTGGATACCCCGTTTCATGTCGTTCCGCTCAGTCTTACGGGTCTCATTGGCGTTGGTATTGTTCTTTGGTTAGGCCCGGACGGTTGGGGAAGGTCCCATGATACACCTATGCCTGTGACGTTTGGTTTGGTTTGGTTCAGCGATCATCAGCATCAGCATCAAAACGATACGTCGACACCTTAATATATAAAGCTTGGAATTGACAAGATACTCCAACCATTAGTGGCCCTCGTGATGGCAATGCTCATGAGACTCAAATACCTCATTCGAATCTACACCCATGCACGTGGCAACGTCACTCCATCGAAACATTTCATCCTTAGTTTGTGGCTCTTCGTGCTACCGGTTTGCGGCGCTTGTACACCTTCGATGCCACTTTCCCTCTCCAGACGATGCCGCACTGCAGGGATGGGGAACTGCACGCATTCCCCGTAGTACGACATGCAGACCTTCCCCGCAGTACGACATGCACACCTTTGCCACATCTTCACCCCTCTCAGCGCTACGTCCGTCGCGTGCATGCATATTCCCATGTGTAGCCTCGCATATTTTCTTCCTTGGCTAAACACAAGTAACAAGGTTCTCGGGTTAGACCATGTACCTTCCTGTTTCTGATGGGTTTGCCGGAGCCAGCGCGCTCGTGTAGGGAGATCCATGAACGGAGACGTCACTTGTACAAGCCATCGCTGGACACAGGTACTTCGTCGCTCTTCAACACCGCTGGAGTGGCGTCACGAGCATCGTGAGATGCCCTGGTGCTAATCCTGGTTTGTCGACAGGTCCACTTACCCACCCACACACCATCAACGAGAGCAAACAAGAACTTCACCGCCCCCTTGGGATGTTGGAGGATGTGATGCCATATCGGGCAAGCCTTCATTTCTTTGACGATGGTGGAAAAGTCGTCTGATGTTGGACGACTGATCAACGGTAAATGGAGGGGAGATTGCCAGCCTCGTGCTCACGGGTTTGAGCTTGCGGATTTAGCACAGCCTTAGGATGCACCTGCGCATGTCAGGCGTGCCAGCGGACACGCTCCAGCTCCCTCCATCTTAGACTAACTTTGTAAATCTTGACTGTCGGCTATAGCAAGTTTTCGCTCTCCAGCAATTCTTTCAGTCCACGATGCGAAGTTCGCTTTTGACGTCTGGCATAGAGCTTTACTGGTCTCTGCGAATCACGCACTGCAATAGATGTGATCGGTTTCACGATACCTTTTTTTTGGAGGGCTGATTGAAGTCAAGCATGAAGCCGGCAGATGGACGCCTTTTCTCCACAAACTTCAGGCACCTATGTCGTCCAGGTCTTGGCTGTGCTTATTATTGGACCGCAGATCTTGGAGGAAAGTTGCTGTCACTCGCCGCTTGGGTCGAACACGGTGTCGCTATACTGCTTAGTTCGCCCTGTAGCCGTCGTACCGTTAAGCCAATATCGTGGATGTGCTACCTATGTCGTAAGGTGCTACTAGAACATCACCACGTGGATCGTCACCAGCATCAGGGGAGCTTTACGAATTCTCCGCGGATTGGATATTCGAGCGGTATGGACGCCTGGTTAGACTAGTCTTCATCATTTGTAGAATTCACCTGCACAGGACGCCTTTCGGCTTACAGTAGTGGCGTGGCGTCTTACTTCGACGCAGGCGATCCCTGCACCGCCCCATGGCTAGCTGCAACAAACAAGATGCGGCGTGAAAGGAAGGACAAGGCAAGGATATGTATATAACCTCCCGAAGCCATAGCCGATCACCCGTTTATTTGCAGTTAAACACGCCAACCCTTATCCAACGCTAACGATGCATCTTCAGTTATTAAGTGCGCTGAGCGGCCTTATTGCGACGGCTGCTGCACAGGCTAGTTCTACATTTACTCCGGCAAGGCCACCGAGCTTGCCGTTGGCTGTCAAGAACCCGTATCTGAGTACGTGGTTTCCGGCAGGCAGCAGTGGTGGAAATGGAGGATATCTTCCTGGGCAATGGCCGTCGTTCTACACGTATGTTTTTCTTTAAAATTACTCACGAGAGAGTCTGGCTGACATGAAACAGAGGTCAATATTTGGGCTGGACGGGCTTGATCAAGGTTGATGGTAAGACTTTTGTCTGGATGGGCGCACCGTGGGACTTCAACGACATTGCTAGTCAGACCTCATACGAATACACATCGACCAGGAGTATTTTCACCATCGAGGCCGACGACAAAGTTCAGCTGAAGGTTACATTTCTATCGCCGCTGACTCCAGAGGACTTCAAGCGTCAATCGTTGATCTTTTCCTACATGGAGGTCGAGGTCTCGTCACTGGATGGCTCGGAGCATGACGTACAAATCTACACAGACATCAGTGCTGGTGAGTTTACAGGGTTATAATGATTGGGAACGTTGAGCTAATAAATCAATAGAGTGGGCGTCTGGTGATATTATGGCCAAGGCGGAGTGGAGCTTCGGTACTACCCTGGACGGTATCGCCTACCACAAAGTCTGGAAGCAGGAGCAGCAGGTCTTCAACGAGTTTAGTGATCGAGCACAATGGGGCAACTGGGTAGGTCGATTCTTCCCCGTATCACTTCAATACTATACTAACCAGGTCAGTACTACGCTACTGATGATGTTGATGGTCTCACATACAAGTCTGGACCGGATACCGAGGTTCGCGGTGCCTTCAGAAACAGTGGAAAGCTTGACAACGGCAAGGACACGAATTTCCGCGCCATCAATGACTCTTGGCCCGTGTTCGGATATGCGATGAACTATGGTTCTGTTGGTTCTGTCGCAAAGACAAACTTGTTCACGATTGGTTTGTGCCAAGATGACGCCGTTCAGTTCTTAGGCGCGGATGGACTCACGAATCTTCCATCGCTGTGGAAGAGCTATTTTAACGATGACCTCGCAGCGCTATCGTTCTTCTACAACGACTACGCGAATTCAAGCAATCTCTCCACTGAGCTGGACGACAAGATCTCCAAAGACTCCAAGGCAGTAGCTGGCGACAACTACGCCATTTTGACGACCTTGGCTGCCCGCCAGGCCTTCGGAGCTACCCAGCTGGTTGGCACTGAGGCCAAGCACTACCTCTTTCTCAAGGAAATCTCATCAAATGGCAACACTCAGACCGTGGACGTCATTTACCCCGCTACGCCAATATTCTACTACACGAACCCTGAGCTCGTCAAGCTACTTCTCGATCCTCACTTCGAGAACCAGGAGAGCGGTCATTATCCGAACAAGTACGCCATTCACGATCTGGGTACGCACTACCCCAATGCCACTGGCCACCCAGACGGCAATGACGAGCCCATGCCCTTGGAAGAGTGCGGCAACCAGATGGTCATGGTACTTGCCTACGTCCAAAGGTCCGGCAACACCGACTATATCCGCGCCCACTACCCCATTCTCAAACAATGGGCCGAGTACCTCGTGGCAGACAGTCTCCTGCCCGCCGAGCAACTCTCTACGGATGACTTTGCCGGCCACCTGGTCAACCAAACCAACCTCGCCCTCAAAGGCATAATTGGTCTCGAAGCCATGTCACAGATGTCCACCATAATCGGTGAGACGGGCGACGCAGCAAACTACACGGCCATCGCGCACGACTACATCACCAAATGGGAAGCCCTAGGCGTGAACAAGGACGCCAATCCCCCTCACGCTATCCTCAACTACAACAACGCCACCACCCACGGCCTCCTGTATAACCTCTACGCCGACCGCCTTCTCAACCTCTCCCTCGTCCCCCAGGAAGTCTACGACATCCAATCGAATTTCTACCCAACCGTCAAGCAAACCTACGGCGTGCCCCTCGATACTAGGAACACCTTCTACACTAAAAGCGACTGGGAGGTCTTTTGCGCGGCTGTCGCGAGCGTGGAGACGCGGGATATGTTTTTGGCTGATCTTGCGAAGTGGGTCAATGAGACGCCGACGAGTAAGCCTTTTACGGATCTTTATCAGACGAATGATGGGAGTTTCCCCGATGGCATTGTGTTTGAGGCGAGACCGGTTATGGGGGGTATGTTTGCGCTATTGCTGCTAGAGCGGGAGGGATATGAGGCGCCGCCCAGGTTTTTGTGAGTTTCTTTTTTGGCGCTATTCTTTTTGCTTGAAGGTTCGTGGGAGAGGCTTTTGTTGTGGGCGCAGTAGCTGTCTTCTTGCTTTGGCGAGTTTAGGTTGCGTGTTTGATTGTATAGTGATGGCTATGGATAATGAGATATGCCCTCTTTTTTGGTGTTTTACTTTCTTTTGCTGAAGGAATAAGAACGAGATAAGGTATCAATGGTGCGGATGGGAAAAACAAGCATGATGCAATGCTAAGGTAGCAAGTGACGATAAGAAGAGCCGTGCACTAAAGGTTAGGAATACAACAAACGGGTGGATTATTACTCTGGGAGCTGCTGCGTTGTTTTTGCTGCTGTAGCCATACCGTTTATGTGTGAGTGTTTGGGGTCACACACATTTCCAGCTTCTGCACATACGATAGATCTTGGGGATGTTGGTTCACTTTTTATTCCCCTTACTATCCTTTTTCTCATCACTGCCTTCTTCTTCGAGGTCTTCCAAAGCCTTTTCGGCGCCGACGTTGGCTTCGTATTCAACGTCTTCGACCCACTGCTTCGCAAGGAAGAAGTGCCATGTCGCAGCCCCCGTCACACCAATCAATGCCGCCAAACTGACCAGTTTCTTGATGACGCTAGAGAGCGTTATACTAGCGAAGTAGCGCAGCCAGGGTGTCACGATAAGTTTCCTCTCCTCCTGCATCTGTCATCAGCATCCATCGTGTATCTGGAAATCGTTCAAGAGAAGTGATGGGGAAAACATACCTCGAGATCTGGATTAACACTGTATAACAACGCAATTAGTGTTGCAAAGATCAAGCCCAAGAAGAAGACAGTCAAGACTTGAATCACAGCGAGGAGGATGGAGATATCGCGGGTTGTGCGCAGGACTTGGAAGCCGGCGGCTACAAGGGGGGTGACTTGCTCGAAGGCAGCGTTTATTTGGCGAGAGTAGGGGATTCCCATATTGACTTCTTGTATCCAGATGATACTGCAAGAGCAGGCTAGAAGTCGTAGTAACTAGTTGGGCTACTGGCTGAGGTCTGGCTGGCAGTTTATCATTAACTTAAGGAGTGATGCTGACTAGATATATGGACGACACTGCGGGGGTCTATATGGCGATGCACTTTGAGATGGTAAGTTGGAAGGGCCGCTGACGTCATGGTTGCCGTGTCGAGAAGCAGGGGTGAAGGAAGTCTGGCCAGCAGCGGTTATCAACACCACCACCACTTCAAGACTCATTCACGGGCGCATGCCTAAGATTCTTTACTCTTCTTATGTTGTGATTAAAAAAGTACAATGACAAAACTCGGATTTACATAGTTTCTGGGTGATTGTTGCCGCCAAAACGAAGATTTGCAGACTACCTCGTCGCATAACACCGGGATGCGCGCTCAAAGACCGCTCCTCTGCTACCTTCTAGCAGATACTTAGGACGTTACTCACTTCTATTCGATCTAATGGTTAATTTAGCACTCGAACATAGCAGCTCTTCAACTCACGAGCGCAAACGACAACGAAATTATACATAGAGAGCACTTAGAGACAACAAACGCTGCGGAGCTCTGGCCTGATCTTGATTTTCAGCTGCCTCGGTCGAGATGCTTTGTAGCAGTGAATTCTCACACGACAGGACTAAGATGCGCATTGCGCATCTATATAAATGAGGGTGATCGCCTTCACTGACTGCTAAGGAAAGACAGCGACTACGCCCTGTGACAACCAGCTTGCTATTCCCGAACGCGACGATAAATCAACAAACTCGCAGCGTGCTACTCCCGGTCTACCTACCACAGCGGCATAGCGGACTGTTTGTCTGTCGACGTGAGGTCACGAACCACCTCATCCACCAACTCTTTGAAAGATCTCAACAGATACCGTGTGGCAGTCAACGACGTCTTTGACCTATCAGGTGTCAAAAAATAGGCTGGAAACAAAGTATACCTCTCGCTCTATCCACCAGCGACCTCCAAAGCCGCTGTTCTCACAAGTCTATTCGATCGTGGTGCTCAGGTCCTAGGAAAGACGAAGCTATGATCCCTCTCTCGCGAAGAGCCATCTGAGGCAGTCGACTATGACTATGAGACCGTCTGAAACCCTCGGGGCGAGGGATACCAAGCCCCAGGCGGAAGCAGTAGTGGTCGCATATGACTGGCTTGACATTGGGATTGGAATGGACACGAATGGAAGCATGCGAAGGCCAAAAACGTGTTGCGGCGTCTTTGGCTTGCGCATCAGCCACGGTGTGTTCCCGCACACGCGCATATCTACTGTCTTTAGGCGATTCGATGTTCATGGTCTCTTTGCAAGAGATCTGGACGTGATGCTGGACTTTGCTACCGAGTGGTACGCGGCAAGGCTAGAAGCACCAAAATCCGAAGGTCTGCCTCGGAAGCTCGTATGTTTCACCCATGATACGCTTGGTGCGGAATCGCTTCAAAAGCAAGCCATTATGGGCGTTGTCCGCAATTTGGTGGCTTCTCTTGGCATCGAAGTCATAGAGATTAGCCCACAGATTTTCTGGCAATCGAAACAACCGGGACATGCGAAGGGAGAGAAGCTTCACTATTTTTTTTGCTGATGTGAGACACGCTGATGTGAGACACCTCAGCTTACCCTGGGTTGGGTTGTTCGCTGACAGTAACCAGACCGGAGCAAGCACTTTCCCGTATGCAAACTACCACAGTGGCGCAAATTTCTGGGATGGTTACCGCAAGAAGTTCGGCAAAAAACCCGTTCGTGAGCAAATGTGTCTAGCGGCGATAATCCGTTCCTTTACTCAGTTGATCCCGCCTCCGTGTTTAAAGCCCTGACAACAGCTAACTATAACCGGCGAATATACCATCCCGCCTGCATGGCACCAATCGTGGATTGCGTCAATCGTGGGAGCGCCCGAGATAGTAGTACCTGGTATGCATGATCGATCACTGAGAATGTCTGACAAGTCCATTGTAGCCGGCAAGATTCCGTATGCTTCGCGCATTACAGGTTTACGAGTTCGATGGAATATCACGTGTCGGTGGTTGCCTTTGCTTAGGCTTCTGTTGGCTTCTTGGTTTGGTTCGGTGCCGCAAGTAGGTACTAGCAGCTAATGAGTCAGTCCCGAACTCGGCAGCAATTTCCGCACAGACAAGGCAGCGGTCGTGCTTTGCTTACCTCATGTACTCAGCGCACGCACCTTCTTTTTCTGCCTATATAAACCGCCTGTCGCTGCGTCCCACCATTCTTCATACTTACCTTCTTGCGATCACCCAGCTCAAAGATTGGGTTGATCTAACAGTCTCGTCTCCATTGCACACTGGGGCATGGGACTGTTACGAGCTTCGTTCGCGAATCTCGGCGGGACAATTTTTGCTGGTCTGCTTTCGAGCTTTTCATTGATCCTATCGCCTTGCGCGGTAGATTGAGGAAGAGTGTGGGTGATTTGGATTGAAATTGAAGAAGAAAGCCTGTTATGCGCCCACGTGCTACCGAAGCCTCGCTAAGCCCTGGAGTTACTTCTGCTGAGCGTTGTAGCACCATGTTTCTCATTAACGACATTTCGCGACGCTCGCGTCGTGAAACTGTAAATAGGTAACCCCCCGCCGCGGCTGGACGCATTGTTTGTGCTGGCGTCCAATGGATGGTGGGCATCTGCGACGATCCACGCCCCCAAAACTCAGCCTCGTGTCAGTGCTACCACTTCCGTCTTGTACATATCCCAAATTTCCCCAGCTGCAAATCCATCATGAGAACCATCGCGGCCGCCAAAGGGTTTCCTTGCATCGAATCATGGCGAGTTATGGGTCTGTACCAAGCGAAGAGTACGAGCCGGATGCACATACGGCAACGCAACATGCAGATGGACTGACTACTCCTAACCCAAATCAAACTGCCCAAACCTACGTACAGGTGCCGAAAGACGAGGATGTGCATCCACAGCGACCCGGTCACAGGTTCGCGGATCTTTGCGTCAGCCGCATCGTGTTGCTGGGCTTGGCGTTTTTCTTCGCCAGCTCCGCCTTGACAATCGGCCTTCTCTATCATTTCTCACTGGTCCACAATGGATTAACGACGGAGAGTAGCTCACATCGTTACGCATGGCTGTACGGGCCGACTGCAGGTGAGGATGCAACACATGAACTACGATAGTAAACTAACAAGACAAGTCGTGGTGCTGCTCCGAGTGATTTGGCGCGTGATCGATCTCAAAGTCAAGGAGACGATGCCCTGGCACGAGCTAGCTCATGGTCCTTCGCCCGCGGAAAGAACTATCCTTCTCGAGTACCTTTCGTCTTCCCCCCTCCCCAATATCTGGAAATCACTGAGATTCCGTCACTGGGCAGCTACAATCACCGCCACCGGACAGTTGATATTGCTTTTAATGCTTGTTTTCATCACCGGTCTCTTCACCCTCGAAGCTACTCTCATCAAAAAGGCCGATGTGCCATTCCGGGGCAACGACCTCAATGCAAGCGCGTTCAATATCAGCAATTTCGACGCAAGTCCAGCTCTGCTCACCCTTGCCATTCAGACTCAAAACCTGTCGTACCCCAAGGGGACAAGCCTAGATACTCTAGTGCCATACTTCGCCGCTGGCCCTGAATATCCCGCCAATCTCACGACTCAAGCTCTGGTAAAGGGGCTGAAGGTCTCTATCGATTGCGAACATCTTGATATCAAGAACGCCTCTCAGACCTTTCTTCCCTGATACAGCATCCGCGCCCCGCAATTTCTCATGAACGTCACCACTCCATCCTGCAACATTACCAACGCGCGTATCGGTACGGGGCCAAACCACGGGTACATACAGGATGCGAGTGCATCACAGACTTATCAAAACTGGATGACTAATTTCGTATGCAATTCCGGGCTCGACTACAGTCAACCTTGGAGTAGTAGGCAGGATGAAAAGCCATGGGCGAATGATACCACCTACCTCAAAAGTCTCGACCGATCACTAGATGACCGGATTCTGGTCTCGACCGTCGACTTCCACTACACTCCAGTAAACTCAACCGACATACCCCAGATGTGGGTGAACAGGCTCACAGCATTATTATGCAAGCCATCCTACTCAATCAGTGAGTATCGCGTCGACTATACCAGGGGCACGACAGAGACACACATGGAGCTCGTGAAAGAGACTAATGGAGCCCTAACCAATTTCTACCCGGGCGATATCAGTAAAGTGGCACTGGAAATCTTCGCAGGCAGTGACGCGCAAAATCTTTACATCGGTATGGGCGGCGTGGACTACCAATTCACAACGGATGCCGTACAACCATTTTCTCAGATGCTTACGCTGCTGCATGGTGGCGAGCAGATGAATTTTACGCTAAAGGACTTGATGGATCCGGAAGTCCTGAAACAAAGTGCGGAAGCATTGCTCGCGGGCACCGTGACGCAAGGTCTTCTCCAGAACGTGATGACAGACCTGATGGACACGAACGTAACGGGGACAGTATCATACGACAAGGATCGCCTCCATGTCAAGGCTCTTTCAACAGGCTTCCTGTGCGCGGGCTTCGCCTTGATGTCGATCCTATCTATTGCCCTTATCTACCTTGCTCCACGAAAACCTAATGTCAAGGGTACCGTTGGATCGACCCTCACCGTCGCTACTGCTCTCCGATCGAATCCAGACCTGAGCTGTCTATGCCAAGAAACCACCTCGAAGGATGCGAGAAAATCCGAATTGTCGGTGGAGTACTTCACGCGCCAGCATCCCGAGTCAGGCACGCTAAGCATCGAATTCGTGGTGCCTATAGATAAGCTTGAGTGTCAATCGTCTCAGGCCTCGCAAACCGACAGCAAGATAGAAGCACCCCACACATGGTGGCAACCGATTTGTAGTCGCGACTGGTACACTGGTGTAGCTGTAGCACTGTGTATCCTCATCATCGGACTGCTGGAATTGTGTCAGCAGTTGTCTCATAAACATGATGGTTTCATGAGCATCAGTACGGCTGGTCTCGGCTCTGCTGTTCTTTCCCAATATATTCCGGCTGCGATCGTCCTGGGAGTCACTCTGATGTTTGATGACATAGAAATGGTTATCGCGACGTTTTCACCGTTTGCAACCCTAAAGAAGGGTAACGCAATGGCGTCTCGAACTTTGACATTGGATTACCTTACCAATTCCGGACCCCATGTTCTCGTGGCATCCATCATCAATCGTCACTTTGCCCTCTCCCTCATGTTGGTTACAACTTTTTTTGCCTCCTTTCTGGCCATCGTGGTACCTGGCTTATACACTCACCACACGGTGCTCTCTGAAACCAACACGACGCTAGTTATAGCGGACGAGTTCAAATTCACGGGTGTAGATATCTCTTTGGACGACAAGCGAGCAGGAGTGAATCTCAATCTGCTGACGTACTACGACGTTGGCTATCCGAAGTGGATCCATAACGATCTTGCTTTTCCGCAACTTATGGCAACTGCAGGGCTGGACGATAACGACAACGCGAGCTCTTCTGAATCGACACTGTGGACTCGCACGCGTGCTGTTCGTGCCAAACTTAGCTGCCAGTCTATCTCAGCTAACATGAACTGGACGACGACGATCGGAACGGATGGGGGCCTCTACCCGAATACCACTGATGTCAAAGCAACGTCATATCTGCCGTGGTCAATGTGCTCGAATCCACCGGCCAACCTAAGTGCTAGCGACACAACACCGTGGTATGTCTATTCCTATTTTAATTTAGCCTAGCCAAACGTCTCTTTTTTAAGCAAACAAGCATCTGTTGATACCGCTGCATCGCGCATTACTGACGGAATTCTCGGTACAGGGCTCAGTGGTCTTTCCACATCAACGAAACTACTATCACCAGGGAGACATACTTTGTCGGCAGCGCCAACGTCATGAACTGGTATTCAAATCAGGTTAACCTGGTTTCTGGGGAAACCGAGAGAGGTGAGATAGTGAGACCATATCGATACCAACTACCGCAATGGGGTTGTCCCAGCCTGGCTTTTGCATTAGGAACCGTCTCCTTCAAGCGAAAGAACGCCACATCCTTTGTTCTTAATGACCCTGATATCAATGTGCTCGTATGTTCGCAAAATCTGCAAAGCGTGGAGACGGATGTAGTACTATATTATCCCAGCATGGCCATCTCGAAAGACTACCCACCATATCCAGACGAAAGCACAGCAACGTGGCTCCAAAACTCGACACATGGCAACGGGGGAACAGATTTCCAGTTCGTCCCTAGTAACATGCTCATGTCGCTCAACAACCCGAATGGGTACATGAGCAGTCCTTGGGCGCCTACCGACGACGCGGATCGGTTCGTGCAAGCTCTCGTATACACTGCACAGAAAGAAGAAGGGCTCCATCTCAGAGACTTGGTTGGCGTTGGTAATTCTGAAATGTATCTGAAGATGGTGCAGAGGTTATATGGCAGATATATGGCCCAGGCTATGTCCAACAACATGCGTGTTGGTGTGACTGAAGGCGTGTCGAACATGACCTTCACTGACGCTCCATGGACACCAACTGCGTCACCCGTCATAGTACCGACGCAGGCGTCTTCGAGTTTGACAAAGACATCAAACTCTGCTAAGACCTTAACCACTACTCGCACCGCAACTCACTTAAGCCGCGCCGCAGCAATATCATCCACAACCGAAGCAAGTCATCAGCGCAAAAGAGCGGCCGGCGCCGAGCAAACCATACCCGCAACCTTGATCCGCAACGGCGCAGGCGCACACGTTCGCCTTAAGCAGAACCGAGCTCCAAAGATCGCTCTACAAGCCATATTGGCGTTCATGGCGGTAGGCGCGATTATCGCAAAGCTGTTGCTGCGCACTAAGAAGACGCTGCAGCGTGAGCCTTACTCGATATCGGGGCGGGCGGTGTTGGTCGCAAGTGGAGATATGTTGCATACGCCGGAGGATGATAGGGAAGGTACGGCGTGGGATGAGAAGATGTATCGGCTGGGGTGGTGGGAGGATAGCGGTGGGCGGAGGAGGTACGGAATTTACGTAGAGAGGTAAGGGAAGGGAATAAAAAAGTAATAAATGCTATGTCCGGGGTTGGGGGCATGGTGGGGCGCAGCTGTATTGGATCCTGCAATTACAAAGCGCGATGGATTGCGGGTCGTTCTGTGCTAGGGCGCAGCCGCATAGGATCTGCATCACTCCGCCTCTCCTTTCAAGCTCTCACTACTGCATGCATCTACAATCCCTACACCACACCAATGCTAGATGGAGAAATCCAAGCCACTGCAGGCCTAGGCTGTGACATTGGCATCAGCGGATATCGAATGCCTCTTCCCTAGACTCCCGCGCATGCAGCACACTCGTTCGTATTACAGACCGCTGATAGGCGAAGGGACAGAGCTCGTCTAATTAACAAACCATAATTGCATTTCTCGCATTGGCATTCTTAGTCACACCGAAGTGCTTACAGTCTATGAATTACCCACTAATGCCGATTATAAGACGAGAGGCAAGTCGCCGCTGCTGTGAGCTTTAATGGGGCTTACAAATATACTGCACATTTTTCTGCAGGCTCTATATAAGCCACTCTACGCCACGACGCTAACAGAACCTTGATCGCTGAATACCATGCTCGGAACAACAACCCGGATTGCTTCTCTTGTGTCTATCAGCGCTCTAATCACATCGGTATCACCAGCTTCCAATGCTACCTGTTACTATCCAAACGGTGTCGCCAACCATGGCGGGCCATGTATTTCGGATACTGAATCCTCCGCATGTTGCGGCCCATCCTTTGTCTGCCTTAGTAATGGACTTTGTGCAGTGGGCCCAGACACGAGACGAACGTATGCCTACAAGTACTATCGCAGTGGCTGCACAGACCCGTATTGGAAATCACCGTCTTGTTCCCAGGTTTGCACAAAATGTGAGTATGTCAAGACAAGTTAGAATGTAACTAGCTGATCCTTAAGTAGCGGAATACAACCTGCAGGGCGGTCAAGGAGTACAGAGCTGCGGAAACAACGAGTACTGCTGCGCTACAAATTACGACTGCTGCACCAACTCCACTAGCATCTTTACTTTAGATGTTGCCAAAATCGTTACTACGATACCCGCCATGGGAGACTCTAGGACCAGTTCAACAGTGGCACCCAATTCCTCACCCACCGTACCAACTACATCGACCACAACCAATGACTTAAGTTCAGACCGACCCGGAATCAACGCTGTGGTTATCGGTGTCGGTATAGGCGTCGGGGTGGGAGGCTTCTTCATTCTTCTTCTCGCCTTCGCTTTCTTCCTTTATCACAGGCGGAAAGGAAAAATCGCATCAGGCGCTGCAAGATTCGAGGAAACACCTGAGCTAGAGGTTCCGAAACCTTCAACACCCGCACAATTCGATGCCTCAGAGGGGAAGCTGCACTGTAACATGAGTGGAAAAGGGTCAAGGCAAGAATTGAGTGGCGAACCAAAAGCCCGTATACCAAAGGAGCCACAAGAGCTGGAACACGAGCCTATATTCGAGATTGGAGGAGGGAGACCTACGCAGCGAAGCTACACGCCCAAACTAGACGTGGCTAAGGCAACTAGTAGAAGTATTACTGGGGTTGGGGAGGGGTGAAGCGCTTGGTCTAGAATTTGAAACATAGGCGCAAGCGATTCTGACTATATTTCGTGAGTGATATAGAGTTTGTTTGCCGCGGAAACTAGGTACATATCATTGCGAATATATTAGGTGTGTAAACGATGGAAAGTGCTGTTAATGGCACGAAGATATCGTACCACGTGTAGCGGGAAGATGACAAGGGGGAATGCTTTGGGGACTGCAAAGCATTGCAAACACCTAAACACCTTCTCCTCCATTGCAAACACTACAGAAAGGAGAGACGGGAGGTGGAAAAGGCACAAGACACACCCACCCCTACCCTACAGCAACTCTTCAACACAGCAAAGGGAAGGATAGCCTTGATAGGCTTCCTGAAAGACACAGACTGCAACAGCCAAGTGGCTGCTAGCAGCAGGAGCTCTCTAAGAGCCAGCTACAAAAACAACAACAACAACAACAAACCGGATACAAGAGCAAGAAAAGGACAAGGCGAAAGGCACAGGACAAGAGGAAGGAGCCTAGTGCTCCCTTCTGTCTACTAGCGCACGCCGCAGGTGGAAGACTGCTGCTGTAGCACCAAGCTTGAGAGACCTAGTAAAGAGGGATTAGTGAGGGAAGTTCAGCGCTCCATAGCCTTAGGGCTGTATGAGCTTCATTTTAATTATGCTAGCAATAGATAGTAACAATTTAAATGCTTGAAAAAAAAGTGCAGCGAGAGAGAGTCATGAAGGACTGAGTTGATTGAGTAGCTATAGGAGAGGGAAGCTATATGTATATGTTCAACGAGAGAGCATGGATAACTCCGGTAACACACCCTGTGTTGAACCCCAGCGATTCAAGGGCAAGCACAAGCTTTTGGTATACTTCGACTATGAAGGTCCACCATAAGCTGCGACCCCACGAAAATAGCGATACGCAACGTCTATGCTATTTTCGCAACGTTGGCCCACTTCTTCTCATGGCTGAGCAGGTCCTTGACAGTGTCCGTAACGGTCTTCTCCACATTCATGTACTCCCAATCTTGCCCAAAAATCTCGAAGCTCCTGCTAACATCCCAGTCAGTTAGCTCGAAACCGTCTGGAATCAATTTCTCAGGGTTGCCCTCGATGATTCGGCTGTGTAGACTCGGAAAGTGCTTTCGAATGATGTTGACGATCATCTGTGGCGTGATTAGGCCGCTGACGAGCAGGATCCGCTTGTTGCTTGCAGCTGATGTGGTCATGGATAGGATATGTGCGCGGGCTACGTCGCGCACATCAACCTGAACAAGATTAGCAATCTGCTGCGTGTGTTCGACGGTCAAGTGACTCACAAAGTACCAGGCTGGGAAGAGAATCCCGTTGATATCCTTGTACGTTCCGTTGATGAAGTTGTAGACTGGGAATAAATTCGTACTCGTCACTTGCTCTGGGCCAGCCAGCGGCTGGAGCATCGGGCCAATGATGACATTGGGATTCAGCACGGTGATGTCGAATTTGGGCGCGTTGTCGGCCATAAACTTCCATGCGGCCTGCTCAGCTAGCCTCTTGGATGCCATGTATGCCGCAAAGATATCCTGCTTCTCGATTGCGTACTCGGCGGTGACCTAATCGTGGAATTAGCACTGAAATCTAGGATATCATCGTTCGTGCATTTCTAACATCATTCCAATCAGCTTCTGTCCACGGCTGGCGGGCTTCATTGTCGGACTGGAAGTAGCTTGACACGCTGGCTGTGCTACCAGATATAACAATACGCTTGAGGAGGGGTCCTCCAAGCTTCTGGGCGGCTTCAAGAAGCGTCGTAGTTCTATCATCAATCTTAGCATTGATTCTAGTAAACAAAAACGGTCGGGGATTCATACCCTCTTACTGCAGGATCAATCATCTGACCCTGAAAGTCTGTGACGGTGAAGTCGACGGGCGAAGCATTGTGGATGATGTAGTCGAAAGGACCTGTCCCGAAAACCTCATCGTAGGCATTGGTGGCTCCGATATCGGCAATGTAGGCCCAGGTAATGTGGCTTTTCCAGGAAGGGTGGAGAGCAATAACTTCCTGAGCTTTGGCCTTGGAGCGGACAGTACCAACAATGTGATACTTTTGTGCAATGAGTCCCTGGACGATATGCGAAGCTAAAAAGCCGTTTGCGCCTGTAAGAAGAACTCTGCCTGCTGATGTTGACATTGCGAAGATTGCGATTCACTTGGGCAAGAGCTAAGAAGACCTGAGTTGAAAAATCGAATCAGTAGAGTAGAGCAGACGTTAAGTATGGGTGTCTTTGGTGTCGAGAAGGGTGAGGATGATAATGTGAATTGAGAAGAGCGAAGTGATATCTCTGTTGATATACTTCTAGCTTTTCATACATGATGGGATAAAACTTTTAACAAGCTATCAATTGGTCAATAAGCATGTGCACGTCTCGTTACGCAGCATGGCTTTAGGAGATTTATCACTCCGGTGTACATTAAGCATTGGAAGCGCGCCAAAAATGCGCCGGTGCGTGAATGCGGAGAAAATGGGTTAATAAGCCTTATTCACGGATAGCCCGAGTGTTTGTACTGCCCAGATATGGCCCGGAAGTGGCGTTAAGGTGATGGTGGACTCCTGAAGCTACGTAACACCGTATCCGCGGAGTGAACTGGGTAACGCACTCTCCGCAACCTTACAGTTAATGTCAGCGATGTTCCAAATGGGACTAGCATTATTGTAGATCAGAGAATGAACACCGTGTTGAGCCCTGTGACTGATAATCACGTGAAGGGTACTCGGGGTTGCAAACGTAACGAATCGTTCAAAGGTCCACGGTGTTGTAATGAGTTTCAAAATGCTGGGCTCAGGTTCGAGCTCGGTACCGGCCCGGTCAGCCAAACATCACCCACCATAGTAAAAATTGCGTACAACCATGTTTTGAAGATTCTATTGTCTCTTGCAGGACTTGCAATCAGGTATGAAGCTCAACAATTAACTATACGCAAACTTTACTACGGTGTGCGATGTTTCCATAGTACCGATTACCTGATTGTACTAAGCTCTGCCTACCTACCGGTAAGCCCAGGATTTCGAAAATCACCCATAGGTGGCCAGTGCTCAGCTTATAAATCTGGAACGCTGAAAAGCTGACAGCTAAATGGGGAAACTCATGACTCCAAATCTTTGACGCTACTTAGCTCCGGGAAGTCACAGCCTGAGATGGGAGAGCGGTCAAATCGTACATATATATTGTAATAGCAGCACGGAATCAGCCATTCTTTTCAGCTCTACTTACATCGTCCCTTCACAATAGTGCAAACTCTTCTCCCACTTCTCATCACACCTCTATTTGCTATGGCAGATTTCATGATCTATGGAGCCGGTTACACTGGAGGGCTTACGTGCGATTATGCGAAGAGCATCGGCTTAAAATTCGTGTTAGCCGGAAGAAATGCGAGTAAAGTCAACAACCTCGCTTCCACTCTTCAAGTCCAAGGTCGCACATTCCGCGTCGAAGATTCCGTCGCTGTCAAGGCAGCCTTGACCGGTATCCGGGTTCTGCTCAATTGTGCAGGTCCCTTTTCGGGCACTGTCAGACCTCTCGTCGAGGCATGCATACAGCACGGAGTACACTATCTCGATAATTCGGCTGAGCTCGAGAGCTACCGATTTGTACAAGAGCGAGACGAGGATGCGGTACGAGCAAATGTTATGCTTATGCCCGGAAGTGGCGCCAGCGTGGCCATGCTAGGCTGTTTAGTTGGCCGTGCCTTGGAGGATCTTGACTCTGCTCGAAGCATTGACGTCGCGCTGCATGTTGCAGGTTCCATGTCGCGTGGTTCGGCAATTAGCGCTGCGGAAAACATCACGACCGAATGTCTCCAGCGACTGAGCGGGGAATTGGCGCCACTGGATGCCAGCTTTACAAAAAACTTCGATTTCGACAATGGCAACAGCGAGGTGAGTTGCTTCTCCATCACACTACCGGATCTTATCACGATATGGAAATCGAACGGCATACCCAACATCAGAACGTTTGCTCATGTATCGGAGGGCGTCTTTCCGAGCGGAGATCTTTTAAGCTTGCCAGACGGTCCAACAGCTGGAGAAAGAGAGGGAAATCCGTATCACGCCGCCGTAGCTGTCACTGCAGCTGACGGAACCGTCAAACGTGCCGTTCTACATACGGTGAATGGGTACACATTTACCGCTGTCGCTTCAGTTGAAGCTGCAAAGCGAGTGCTAAGCGGGCAAACGCTGCCAGGCTTCCAGACACCCGTAATAGTATTTGGTAGTGGATTTGTGGAGACGATTGCTGGCTCTAGGATACAAGTTCAATGAAACCATCGAGGAGATGATCGTACGATCATCGCGCGGATAATGTCGAGGTGGGCAAGGAAGTTTCGGAAGGAGAACTTAAGTATAAGTTAGCAAATACTACTACAGAGTCTGAATGAATGAAGGCTATATCCTACTGTTAATAACAATGATGTTTGCAGTCGATGCTTGCACGGCCGCCCTCCAGGTGTACCCTACTAAAACACTACGCATTAACTAGCTAGCGAAGCCGACCTCTTCAATTCGAACGCTTGTAGTTTTAAACCCCTCAGGATAGAAACGAACGCAAGTCGGCACAGCCTGCCCCGCATTGCGGAATCTGTCACAATGTGGCTCACGTCAAACGCGGGAGTGGCTTGCTTTCCCTAACGGGGCATTTTTCATACCTATACCAGACTTCAACCACCAATAGGAACACCGGAATTATTTCTTGCCTTGAATAGTTCCGTATGCGCGAGGCTGCCAAGCGCTTGTATGCAGCAGAGTGAAGCATGGCTTCATGGTTCAGATTCCGCATCTACAGATGCGCGCTACCGGTAATGATGCCGACTTTGCCGTGGTTTTTGGTAAACTTCAAAATCATGAGTATGCGAACCATAAATATCGCCTCGCTGCCGGGCGATGGATAGGATCATCACCTTCGCACCTCTCGAACCAAGCAGAACGGGATTCTAAGACCATGTCCAACCGACTACTCCTCACAAACGAGGTGTTGCCCACCACCTACGCCTCCTTCTTCAACTTCCGCCACATCTTACTTACGACGCTCCTCGCATGTCTCATCACGGTCTTCACGCGTGCAGATGATGAACCGACGTCGTCGACCTCCCAGCTCTCCACACCGTTTGTCGACCAAACAACCGGCCTTCCCATGGAGCGTTTCTTCGGCGCCCGAACTTCCTTTGCCTTTGCACTTGCTCTGCCAGCAACACCGCCACTAGCAGGCAAAACAAGCTCTTTCATCGGTCAGCTCTCTTTTCCGCTTGTTAACGGCCAAGGCTGGGGTGCCATGGGCCTGACAGGCGATATGGAGGGGAATTTCATCCTTGCTGCGTGGCCCGACAGTAACGGCGGTGTCATGGCTTCATTTCGCCAGGCCACAAACGAAGATAACCCACCGGAGGTGACGGGAAACTTCAGTGTGCGTCCTTTGCCCGACGGAGTCGTTGCCAACGCTACGTCGTTGAGCTACACATTTCTATGCGAAAACTGCATCGATGCTTCGCTTGGTCTGGCAATAGATACTACCACTGGGAATGCCGTAATGGGCTGGGCGCTGTCTGAGAAGTCACCAAGTGGTAGTGCTGCGGACCCTGGAGCGTTCCTGGGGTTCCATGAGCGCGGATTTGGGCCTTTCACCGCCAGGCTTGCGGCTGCTGCAACACCACAGTTTGATGCCGTTGCCGCAACGGCTTTGAGTCCTGTGGCCGCATCGAAGAAAGCGTTAGCGGCTGTGGCGGGTGCCGCTGGAGCAGGTAGCGGAGATGAGGGGGGGGACGAAGAAAATGACAGTGGTGATGAGAGCGATGATGACGACGACTGAGACATTCATGGAGATATAGTGGACCGGTGGTGAAGAGTGACAACAGACAATACTGCGCCAGGATTTTGATTTGCAGCTGAAATCCGGAATATAGCTTACAGACACGATGCGAAATGACCTTCATCCCCAAGCGCCTGGTAAATCCGCCCCTCAACACCAAACCACAGCCCCAGAACTTTCGCATCCCCAAAAGGCAGGATCTGAGTACACACGATGCCACCAACGCCCTTCTCCCTGTCACACCACCACCAGCAATTCGCGATACCGGCCCAGAAGGCAGTACTCTTGGAGCGACCCGTCACACCTCCATTCGACAGCATGAAAGTGAGACCCCAGCCTTGCGGAGGCTTGCCTTCCACGGGGTAGAGTTCTGAAATCGTGTTCGTAAGATCGGGCTTTGCGTCTGGGAAGGGCTGGCGGCCAAAGTCTGGGAACCGCTCAATTTGGTTCGTGAACATAAGGTCGACCGTTTCTTTCTTTAGGAGCTGGGCGTTGGTTGTAGGAGATGTGCCGTCGTTGAGGAGGGTGGCGATGATTTCTGTGGGAAGGTAAGCTGGTGTATGTGAAGGAAGATGAGGGGTTGAAGGTCTTACGAGCATAGTCCGAGGTTGTGGCGAAAGCACCTCCACCGCCGCTATTAAACACATCTTTGGCCTCATCGCCCTCAACGAGCAAGGGCCTACGATTGAGATGATCTCGTCCAATCAGCGTGCCATCATGCTTCCTTTGATTCATGAACGCCAGCTTCTTCTTCATCTCCGCAGTCGGCAGCCATGAAATGTTCTTCAAACCCAGCGGCTCAAATATTTTCTTCTGGCAGTAATCGTTGAGCGTCATGCCAGTAACGCGCTCGAGTGCTAGACCCGCGAAATCAATACCCACGCCATATTCCCAACCCTCACCGGGCTGGAAGACGAGTGGTTGGAGGAAGTCCCTGATGTGTCCCGAGAACTCATCGAGCCCGGCTGGATGCGAGTAGTCGCGCAACTGGTTGTTGAAGCAAGTGTACCCAAAACCAGCTTCGCAGCTACGCGTCAGTTATTCCAAGCTTCCAGGGAAGTACTGCACATACCGGTATGCGTCAAGAGCATTCTCAGTGTAATTTTCCTCTTTTTCTCCACCAAGCTCCCATCCTTTTGCAGGACCTTGATATCCTTCAACTCCGGGACCAACTTCTCAACTTCGTCTCCATCATCCAGGTGCAGTTTCCCCTGCTCAACGAGCTGCATACACGCCAGCCCTGTTATCATCTTCGTGCATGACGCGATCCAGAACACATTGTCCAGTGTCATGTTCTCAGAGCTAGTGACGCCTCTCTTCCCCGCAGCATATGCGAAGAGCTCTTTGCCATCTTTGCCTACGACCACAATGCTGGTGCCGGGGATGTCTGATTGGGGATTTGCGCAGGCTTCGTCGACAGTCTTCTTGAGGTCATTGATAACTTTGGCGGAGAGTGGCATATTGAAATGAAACGAATGGTGCTATGAGAAACCTTCAACAGCGTCGCATAATATACATCAACTCACAAACTTTATGACAAAGCATATTTTTTGAGTTGAAGTATTGCCTCGGTTGTGACGATGGAAGATTCCATGATTCTCCTATCATCTTGAAGATCCACGGTGATCCTAAAGTTAATGTACCCCGCAAGCTGAACAGCGCCCGCACGAACGGGTCCATGTGGAAGTATAGTACAGTCATCATGTCGCGATGGTTGCTGAGTTAGGCTGCTAGTTTCTGGGTCATGTTAAACCGAACTGCAGGTGCTGTCGTCGATGCAGAAAGCGGAAAGCGTGCAGAAAGGATGGCATTGTTGCAGTGTTCAGATGAACAGATCCGGACGAAAATAATAATACATGCGGTATAACACCGAGCCTAAGCGTTAGTGGTAGCCACGATTGGAGCTTGTGTGAAGCATATCCTTTGCCCTGCCACGCGTTAGTCTTCCCCGCATTTCCGTGTTGGGGTGTGGACTTCGCCGACGACGCGGGGTGTGCATCTCAACACCCACTGCTACCTGACTAGTTGCAGTTCTCTCGTGCATTTCCCCTTTTGCCATACAGTCTGAGCAGCAGCGATGAATTTCGTCGACGTTCAGCCTACATCTTTTCTCGACTATGCATGGACATCGCCCTCAGCAGCGATAAACATCACCAAGCCTTCAAAATCGAGTCGGAAACAGAATCGCTGTTGCGACCAATGTCGGAAAGGGAAGAGGGCATGCGATGCAGCGATCCTGGAAGATGCATTGTTGGAGACGAATAAATCTGGCGAGAACCCAATGGTGTTTCACTACAGTGGTGAGCTGCCCCTGTCCCATTGCTTGGGGGTAGGTGAGCATCTGTTGACCATGTAGACGTCTATGGGCCGTTGGCTTCATGTGGGAACTGCGAGAAGACAAAAAAAAACTGTACCTTCGAATGGTTGCGGTCGCAACGCGTGTTGCAGGCTTCGCAACCACAACCGGGAAGCGCACCGCCAGCGAAACGTCGCCGGACGCAAAGCAATCCCTCCGGCGAAGATCAAAAAAATAATCAGACATCTCCATCTATCGCAACTGAAAAGTGTATGGAAAATTCCAATGCGAGTGACGAGCAGTTTCAATCCCGCAACGAGCCGGTGGAGTTGGGTGTGACATTTGGAGATTTCCCTTGTGGAGCACCAATGTTCACTCCAGATCCTCTGATGACCTTGTTCCAAGACGTCCCTGATCTGGTATTGGATAGAGATGCGAAGAGTGGCCTGGATTATGCGTCTGGTATTCCCGAGGAAGCTTGGACCCCGCTCATCTGCGACTCTGGCAAGGGTTCATCACTGGCGACTTGGTCAGAAGGTAGCGATGATCAAGATGAAAGCGACAGTCGACTCGTAACCTACACAAAGGACGCAGTTTCGACCACAAGTACGGCCAATACAGACAGAGTTTTCGTGCGGACCGGTCGAAAACGGCGCCGTCGCAGCCCTTCAGCATCGGTCTCAAATCGTGCGCCTTCTTGCCCAGCAATATCGTTTTTCAGCGACTTTCTTTCATCAAGCAGCAAAACGCATTTGGCTGAAAACCTGCTGAAGATATACCATGACAGCTTCGAGAATGCGCTCGCCTGTTGGGTGACGGAAAGAACTTGTCCGTACAGTGCAAGGGCTGATGGCGTGCTGGCTACCGATGCCCGACCCGATTGGAACCGTATCTATCACCGAGTGTTTCGCCTCGATCGACTAGCATCATCAATCAGAGGGAGAACACTCACTTACAACGAAGACCAAGCGGCTTCAAGGGCCTTGAACATGGCAGTATTTGCGTTTGCCTCACAATGGGCACAATCGAGCCGGAGAAGCAGAACCAGATACCCGTTTCATCGCGTCTCGATGGACCACGAAAGTGGCGTATTCACCAAAGATGAAGACCATGTACCAGACGGCGTTGACTTTGACCGCATACTTCAGATCTCTGCATGGCATGAAGCTCGCGGTGCATTGAAAAAAGCGGGAGAGATTGAATCGTTCCGGGTGGTGCTGGCACAGATCATCTTTGCCATGACGCAGAAACCTTCGGAGATAGATGACGGACTCCACGATTTTCCTGGGACCATATCCACCACTGAAAGTATTGGGTTTGGAGAGAAGTCAAGCGAGGATGGTCCATCAGATGCAACGAAACGCGGTATGGACGAGTGTGAAGACTTGATGTCCAGGCTAAACCTTGCGATCGAAGCTGACGGACCTCCCGTACATCTTGAGTCCGGACTTCGCCTCATCCACTCACTGCGGTCTCGCATGACCATGTGCGGGACCAAAGAAGGCATGTCGCGTTTTGCACAACAACGGCGCTCCCCTAGCAATCGCTTTGAAGATGCAGATCGCGCGACAGTTGATCTACTCTTTTGGCTTGGAGTCATGTTCGACACTCTGTCGGCAGCGATGCACAAGCGTCCTCTGGTGGTTTCGGACGAAGACAGCAACATGGTGCTCAACCCGAGTATGCAAACGGAGGCATCACCTGATGACGGTATGAACGCGACTCGGACGCGTGAGAGCGACGGTCTGTGGGACGAGTACTTGCTAGCTTGGCAGCTTGAGCGATTGCAGGATGCTCCAACGCGATGGCCTTGCTCATTCGATCAGGCCGCTGTATTGCTCTGCGACGCAGCCCCGGTAAAGGTATTGCTATTTCGGAGAGTCACCAGGATTCAGACGCTCCTTGCCCGCAGTGCACGAGGTGAGAAGGTGGAGCGATCTATTAGTGCAGCATTGGACGTGTGCGATCATTGGAACGCATTATACGCACCCTTCATTCGAGACTGCATTCAGAACCATGACCGGCTCCCTCCGCGCGTCCAGTCATGGTACGTCTGTGTCACCGGTCATTGGCATCTCGCAACGCTTCTTCTGGCGGATCTTATTGAGATTGTCGACGAATCCGAGCTTGGTGTCGAAGAAGCAAGAAACCAGCGTATCTCGACAAGGTTCGTCGCGCATTTCCGCGAAAGTAATTGTCGGCTCCTTTCAGCTCTGGCGAGATGCGCGTGTCCACGAGAAGAAGCTTCATTCCCACAGTCGCGCGAGTTCCATTTTGCAGTCAGCGAGGGCGCGCTGTTGACAGAGCCCTGGACGGCGGTGCTGATTCGTGCCTTTGCCAAGGCGGGTGTGCTCTTGCTGGAGTCAGAAGTTATGTTGTCGTCCAATCCCGATCAAGAGGACACGTTTGGACGGGCTGATGACTGCATCAAAGCATTATGGTTTTTGGGCAGGAAATCGGATATGGCACTCTCAGCAGCGAAGATCCTCGGAGATGGTTTGGATCAGAGGCGTAAGAGTGCAAAAGACAGAGTTGGCGAGATAGGCGTGTTCCTGGAAAGTGAGCTGTGGAATGAGTTGGACGGTTATAACGGGGTGTACGAGCTGGATTGTGAAGCATGATATGTAGAAATTGACGTCTTTTCATGTGATGTATTCACAATTCAAGATATGCACTGATATCGTTGTATGGAGGTGAAGTAAGGTTTGGTGGAAGAATCGTCAACCGTGATTTGATAGGAGACATTTGGAAGGATCTCGGGGGCGGCGCACGGAGCCTAATCACGTGTTTTCGCGATCGGCGGAAGAACCCGGAGGCCTCCACGTGCTCAGACCGCGACAGCATCGCGAACACTGGTACGCAGCGAGAGCAGCCTCCTTCCTCTTGGCTTGGAATGAATGTGTAGTCGTCACTTTCTTGGCTGTGCAGTTCCGGGAGATGCGCTAGAACGCGTGCACCCAATCGTCGGCCAAGCTGGGCATTCTCCCCCACCAGACCACGCGTCATGGGTCACACAGCGTACGCCTGCCACCTGTGCCTCACTCATAGCCTCTGCTAACGACATCACAGGCTCTGGGACATGATCAAGCACCACGAAGAGGCCGTCCCCATTGCGCAGCTCGCGGAAGACCACCACCGGCGCCATGGCAAGCCCCTCAGGATTGCCGTCGACGAGGCCGACTGGCGCTTCAACAACCTGACAATGGCCCAAGTGTATATCATTCGAGATAGTACGTCATCGTCGGTCCCATGACGTTGCATACTAACACGCGCAGCCTCGAACGAGCAGGCGTCCCAGGGCATCGAGAAGGCCATGTTCCACCGCATCTGCCGCCTCCTCACGCTGAACATGCAGCTCATTTTCGTCTTCGATAGCCCCGGCCGCCCCTGGAAGCGAGGTAAGCGCGAGGGAGGACGGGTCGACTACGAGGAGCGGCGTATCCTGACCGAGATGCTTAAGGGCTTTGGCATCTCGTACCACGAAGCGCCGGGAGAGGCCGAGGCCGAGTGCGCGCGGCTGCAGGTGCTCGGCATGGTGGACGCTGTCTGGTCACAGGACTCAGACTGCCTCATGTTCGGCTGCACACTCTGGATATACGATGATCACATTGCCAAAGAGAAGGGGAACACCGACCACTCCAAGGAGAACACGAGGAAGAACGCCAAAATCGCCCGTGTCGTCCAGGCTCGCGACATGAAAGAAAAGCATGGCCTGGATCGAGAAGGCCTTGTGCTCTTTGCCATGCTCGCTGGCGGAGACTATGACGAGAAAGGGCTCCTGCAGTGCGGGCCTAGCATCGCTCTGCAGGCGGTGAAAAAGGGACTCGGCCACAGTCTCTGTGCGGCCCGAAACCAGGCAGACTGCGGCCGCTGGAGTGCAGAGCTGGCCCAGTTCCTCCAAACAACGTCCCGTGGCCGCAGCATCGCTGTCCCTACCGCCTTTCCCGACTACGAGATCCTAAAGAAATATCACAAACCAAAGGTCTCCAGCGATGAGCTGCTTCTCAATAGTTTGAGACTTAGATTCGACTACGCTCGCCCAATCCAAGAGCTGAAGCTGCTCGAGGTGACCTCGAGTCATTTCAACATCTGGGGAAGACAGTACATGAACTGGGTCGGACCTGTACTCCTCACACAGTTCTTGACCGCGAGAGAACAAAGCCTACCACGAGAGCTAGTTCACCAGATAAAGATCACGAAGCGACGAGTGAAGAAGACTGACGATCAAACACCGGCGCGCATCCTCGAGCGCAAGCTGAGCTTCTCGCCTTTTGGTGTCACTACTTTGCAAAGAAAAGATTTCGAGGGCGACCATCTAGGCTATTGGGATGGGACGAAAGAGGAACCATTTGATCCCGAGCACCGCGTCGAGTGCGAAATGCCAGAGTATTGGCTTCAAAAGCTCCTTCCACCCGACGTGCTGGACCCTCCACCTGCACCTAAGCGTACACCGAAGCGTAAGAGACAAGAAGATGACGCTGAGCACGGTACTGAGGTATCGGCTACCGCCAAACGCAAACGCAAAGCCAAGACAGACAATCAATCTGCGACTAGAATCTCATCTAACGCGCGCTCCAGGGATACTGTGCGACCTGCGCTTCCGTCTAGAGTGTCGGATGAGGAGAATGATCTGCCAATATTGGGTGGGCGCTATATGAACGAACCATCTCGTCCGCATCAGCGCCCAGAAGCTTTGCCTTGGGACATACCGGACGAGGATGACGAAAATCTACAACTAGCGTTACGACTGAGCATGCAGGAGCATCTTGCCTCAGCTCCGTCATCATTGAAGAGGAACAATCATGATGTGATCTTCGCAATGAGGGAAGCAGGCAGGGAGGTACACGGCCTGTCAGTGCCCTCCTGGTCGCTTGATCAAACGAGTAGCCATGCCATTCCCTTTGCCAACCCTCGAGCATCTATTCGGGAAGTACGAGCCGCTCCATCGTACTGGCCTAGCGGCTCTGCGAGAGTCAATCAAAAAGATGTCATTGGCGCAGAGCCAGTACACACTGCTGACTGGGCATTCACACCGCCCCCAGCCACTGTTTTGAAAAGGCAGACGCCATTACTTACCAAATCAGGCACAGGGATCATTATATATCAAGAGTCGAGTATCCTCCCGTCTACACAGGCCACACTCGTAGACGTTCGTGCTGCTCGACTCCGACACTTTGCATCATCTCCCGCGAAGACCATGGAGAATATATCCAAGCCGCTTTCCCCGCTGGCTGTCACGGCGATCAGACCAGCAGCATCTGGCTTTCAGATACCTGCGGGTGCCGACTGTATTGACTTGACGGATGACTGAGTCTACTCCGCGTTCTATTGTATGCACCTATCAGCCAGTATTGGTCAAACACATACAAACCATCTTGAGTCTTGATATCGAAGTCGAAACGAAACAGCCTACCCGACCAATGATTACCATGGCCCTTCAGAGGCTGCAAATTAAGTGAAAGCTGTTCCCTTGGCACTCCTGCGGAACGCGGTGAATTCGCTGACAGGTCTCTGCTCGGGCATCGATCAACAAACGCCCTCCTCCCCTCCGCTGTCTGAATCTATTCCACCCAACCACAGCTGTCAACTACTGGTACTACTCCACCGTACTGACTCGACAGACTTGCTGTTGATCTGACAGGCGTACTGTGAGCGTGCGACGAAATTGATGGCTAGGCGAGTGGAAGAGACTGACGAGGTTGGTTGAGAAGCGGGGGGTTATTCAGGCTTATACGATCGCGTAGAAGTGCGTCTTGAGGCTGGGCGAGAAGAATAGGCGTTGGTGTGTCGGCTTGCGAGGGGCGGCCCTTTGTGGTTTTTATTGAATAGATGTCATGGTGGAGCAAAGTTCGTGGCCATGGCCTTTGTTGTACATTAAGACTATAATGACAAGCGGACATGTATATATACTCACGTTCGAATCCTGTCTTTCCGTCTTGGCAAAATACCCCGTCTCGGTCTCAAAAGCAAACGTGGTTAACCAGTGAGTCGACGGACCTATTATCTTTTCATGGTTTTTGCTAAGAAAACTCGACAATCGATTCAAACTGTTCATACATGATCACACACTCACATGGAAACAATTAACTAAAATCCTGGTAGATCCCGTCGGTATGTATGAAGTGCCAGATTGGGGAACAACAGCAAGAGATATCAAGGCTTGTTACACTCGCAAATGAAACTTGTGTATATAGATAGGAATTGCGCTTTGCAGGAACTTTTAGTTGGCGAAGAGCGAGTCAGACGTGGTTTTCTAGAGTAGAAAGCTGACTTCTAAAAAAGAGGGCCGGGGAAGAGTGCTGAAAGAGTCTCGAACAGGGTATTGAATACCTGGTCAGCATTCACAGACAGCATCAGACAGGAAATGAGAACACACCTTTCATTCCTATCAACCACGTCCACCTACCCACTACCTACCCCCTTCAGCCCCTTAACCCTCGCCCGCTGCTTCTCCCTCTCATTCACATCAATATTAATATTAAAATGTGCACCCCTAATCTTCTCATAGAATACACCCACCGTGATACCATTCATAGGCTCCGGCCACTTGCCCGTGACGGCTGTTTCAAGGGTATCGGAGTTGATGATGGTGGGTTCGTGGGCGCGCAGGACGAAGACGATGGAGAAGCGGTGTTTTTTGTCCTCCGATTCTGGAAGGGGGGATGAGGAAGGATTGGGTAGGCCGTAAGAAACAACCCTATGTCCACCCGCCGGATATCGTCCGTTAGAAAGACGTTCGAGTTGGCGTCCACCGAGCATACTGGCGCCCTTCATGCCCGCCTTCTCCACCTCTTTCTCGACTGCAAACCAACTGTGCGCGTCCCAGACTTCTAGGCCCGGCACATTGCCCACTACCACGCTCAGGAGCCCGAGGTCGGCATGTGGTTCCGCGACGACCTTGGCTTCCCAACCCTCATACCTGAACAACCGCAACATGGTCGCCGTTTTCTTCTCATTCGACTCTTGCATAACACCGCAGGATCCGACGTACTGTCTCAACCCTTCCTCCTCGCCATCTGGAAGACCCAAAGACGTCGAAATCCTACCCAACGTGGTCGATAAATGCGCGCCCATAAGATCCCAATACCTTTTCGCGGGGCCCCTCAGTACCTCCGGACAGTACTCCAGCGTCCTCAGCGTGATGAACTCTTTCTCACCTGCGATCTTGGACCACCCCTCCTCAGAGCCAAGTTTGTGCTTCCATTGCTGTTTCTGCTCGTCTTGTTGGTTAAAGAACGCCTGACTTGCGGCAAACAAGTTTTCGTAAGCGGTCTGGAGGGGATGGGGTCCTAGTCCCGGTGCCTGGAAATCCGACTCCAGTAAAGAGGAGCGTGAGGGAGGCCTGTAATTTTGCGATGATTGCGGAAATGTGACGGTAGTCCAGCCGAGGGTTGATAGGGTGTGTTGGTGTTCGGGTAGGACTAGAGGTAGCGGCGCGGGGATGAGCGGCGGTCGCGTATCCTGGTGTGATTCTTGCGGTGTTTGAATCTCACGTGGCTTGCCGTTTTTTCTTTTCTTTGAGCGGAATCGCGAGATGAAGTTTAAGATAGAGAGGGGGCGTTCTGAGGACTTAGGTGGGAGTACCGTGGCCATAGTGTCTGGGATGCGACTTCCTAGGATCATAAACTTAGGGCAACGAGGGTTAATTATGTGATTTTTAGAGTAGTAGATACCGAAGAGGGAGTTTGCGATTTAAGAGGAGCATTGAAGGCGCGGCATAGAATGGCTGATGACGTTCGTCAACCACGGAAGCTAAGCCACATGCACAGCCCCAGGTAAGCTTGTTGAGTACGCGAGGCGCTCTGCTCCAGCCACCGAAAATAAATTGTTATAGGTGACTTGTAGTAATGTGATAACTCGTGACTTCTTGTTATGTACTCGGCTCCTGTATGCTAGCCCTATTTTTACCCCACATCTCCCTCTCATTCTCCACAAACCAGCCATGCAGCACCGGCTTGACCCTAACAACCCCACTGGCGGTCTGGCAGCCAAACTCCATACCCGGCTTCCACGTCCCTCCCTCGGCACTGACCTTCATGCTGGTCATGCTCTCCAACCGGCACAGCGCGATTCCCTTATTCCCCATACCTGCGATGAACTTGCCTGTCGCACGGCCCTTCTTGAGGTTGCCGTCTGTATCAAGCTCCTTGATGTCCGTGCCGTTTTCTGGGATGTTGTTGTAGGACCCGGCACCGTAAATCTCGACGGGTAGGATGCGCTTCCGGACCACACCGGTGTGCTTGGTGCGGATGGTGAGTTCCTGGCCGAGGTAGCAGCCTTTCTTGAAATCTATGCCGGACCACAGGTCCAGGTTGCACTCCATGGGTAATGCGCTGCCGCTCACTATCTCCTTCGGGCCCTCGGGTATGCCATATCTATACCGCTGCATGTGGTAGTCATCGACGTTAGTTGGCACGGATGGACCGTGGAGGCAGATATTCGAGCGCTCCTCCCCGCTCATGATTGTCTGCTGGTCCGCGCGGGCTACATATCTGCTCATGACACTCGGCCACATGTCCACAGAGGAGGGCCCTCGTGGGTCAGTCCGTCTAGTGAGGACTTCTTCGTGGATGTGTAGAACGGGGGTCCCCCACGCCGCCCACACGCGACACCTGTCGCTTACGTCTTCAATTTGCACTTTGCTCCGCAGCTTGTGTCTCTTAAGGTGCTTTATCAGCGCCTCGGCCTCGGCCTCGTCGACCTCGATACAGCACATCCAGTGGCTGGCGTCCCGATTCGGCTCCAAAACATGAATTCCCGACCAGGACCAGACCCACACGTCCCATAGTACGCGCCCGCGCGCATCGAGGAACGCCGAGTAGAAAGCGTAGAGGGAGTGCTTGGGGTTGACGTTGTTGGTGAGGAGGCCCTGGAGGAACTTGGCGGCATCGGGCCCGGAGACGGCGATGAGGCGGCGGTGCGGGAGGGCAGCGAAGCCAGAGGGCGTGGCATTGTATCTCGGATCCGAGATGAAGTGGGCGTCGCTTGTGGCGTGTCTGCGCAGGTGGTTGTCACTGTGACGGTGCTGCAGTGGCGTGCGTCGGGGTGCGCTTTCGCCGTGAGGGGCAGCTGCTGTGCTGAAGATGCGTGCAGCTGCGGCTCGCGAGGTGCGCAGAGAGCGGAGATGGCTTATGCATTTGGCCGATAGCCCCAGTGAAGCCATGGCGCGGGTGAAGAGCAATGGCTAACATGTTTACGCGCATGACATCAATTGTGTTCGCTGCCTCGGCGTTTGCGGAGTTACGGCACAGTATGAGAGCATGAACTAGCTTGCTTACATCCGACTTATTGTTCGACTTGAGAGACAGTAAATACTATTGCAACAACGCCAAATATGCCTAATATACCGCTTGATACGAGGTTGCACGCTGACCATTCAATAAACGTATCAGTACATGTATCCATCAGACGCCAGTCCTAGAAATCACACCTCAACCACCACCACTGCGGCGAACCAACATCTAGTCGTCCTTCCGGCCTGTTAACTTCGAGTACTCATTGTCGCCCTCTCGTGGGCTCGCCGACTCCAGCTCATCGTCACTCTGCTCATCGTCACTCCACTTGTCGTCTTCGCCTACTGCGAAGATGGTGTCGCCATCGAGACTCTCCCTAGGGGGTACAACGGGCTTCTGTGCTTGCGGCGCGGGCAAGGGCGAGACGTCGCGCGCAATATTTCCATGCGACCTCTGTGCTGGGTCGTACGAGGGTGGCTGGTCTCCTTCCTCCTCGTCGAGCGAATCTCGCAGGGAAGCGATCTCGAAGCCCTCGTCATCTTGGGCGATCTCGTCACTCATGGCAAATCTCCGGTTGTTGGCCGTCGGCCTCCACATGTAAGCAACAAAGCAAACGTCTGCCAGATACACCAGATTCAGCCATCCATCCAGTATAAACCAGCGCGTCTGCCAGTGCGTTGGCGCAAAGTCTGGTGTTGAAGATCCGGCAAATGTAAAGCTGTTGATGAAGAAGAAGCCAAAGATGACGATGATGCTCGTCAAGATGCACCACCATAGTCTCTTATACATGCTGGCTTTGACGTGCTGCTTGCGCTCCATGAGATCCTTCATCGTGAGGTTCAGCGAGTTCAGTGTCCAGATGTAGAAGGCGGTCAGGGTGGCAGAGAGCGGGAGGATGACAAGTAGTACAAGGGGGCCAGCATCGTCGGGACGAACAGTGAGCGAAGCGACGGCATAGATGACGCCGAAGACAAAGTGTGCGACCGCAAGCCAGCGCACAATGGTCATGGTCTTGCCGAGAGAGGGTTTGACAACGCCGTATCCCATGCACACGATCAGGAGTAGGAAGAACGAGAACGAGTTGCGGAAGGCGTTCAGCACGGCGACGATGATCATAAGCGCCTTGGCTCCCACGTTGTTACCGTGGCGATTCTGGTAGTCGTAGTAGCCCCACGTCATCAGCATCTCCAAGACCAAGAAGACCAGAATGGCGGTGATGTAGTTCTGGACGGCAAGGATGTCGTGTCTGTTCTGGAAGTACAGGAAGCCCCAGAATGCTAGAACGACAAAGTACACGATGGCGATGCCGCCGTAGAAGGGGAGCTTCGCGATCTGGGCAGCCTGGAGCTCGCCGTACGCGTTCCGGAAGGTCACGATGGCCTCGAACTCCAGCCCTTGTTGGTCGTCGTTCACAGCAACGCAGTAGTATCCTGTCTTGATCGACAGCTTCTTCTCGCCGGTCGCGACTGGATAGTTGATAGGTTTAGGGTCATTGAGGTTGATTGCGGCGGTCCGTATGTGCATTTGCGAGACGGCGTCGACGTCGTCCGCTAGCACCCACTCGCCCTTGTGTGTGGCGTTGCAGAGGTTTAGGCCGATTGCCTCGTCGTTGCAGATGTATTTGCGGTTTACCTTGTGGTTGTTAGTCTAATCAGCCTCATACTCGCAGACGGCCTACAAACATCGTTGACGGGCAAGTCGGAAGGCTTCCCCAGCAGCAGCGTGTCTTTCCATTCCCAGATCACCACACTGACCGTCGGATTCTCGACGCCCTTGTTCTTCTCCGCGTTCTTGATAAACTTAACAAGGATGAAGGGCTCGACCTTGCCGCCCCATGACTTCTTGCTGTACATGCCCGAGCATTTCTGGGCGTCGGCTTGAGTCTATGCTGTGTCAGGTCTGGTAATCGCTGGACAGGAGAGAACGCATACCAAAGTGACGTCTATCGCTGCCACGGCCGTAATGGCCGACAGCAGCAGCAGAGCGCCATTGCGCAGCCGTGCCTTCATCCTGCTGCGAGATCTGAGGCCAGCTGGCGGAGCGGTCGGCTGGAGGGTTGCGGCGCTTCAAGCAAAGGGATGCGGTTCGAATCGGGGTGGCGACAGTATCTCTCCTGCTACCTTTTGTAAAATTTGGTCATCAGTGCAGGCTGCCTGCGGACGGATGGCCATGTTGGCTTGCGCGTTCGTCGCCTACAAGCCGGGTAGCTCGAGATTAGCGCGCTTTCCGAAAGGTGGCGCAGGCCCGTCAGTCTCCGAGTCAGCCCTACAGACCGCACACACCAAAACCGCCACCCGCGCAACATGCCAGGCAAACACGTCGCTGGCGCTCCTGACGAGCCGTGCAGGCGATGCAAGGACAAGATTTCTGTGCTCGTCGTGCGCTCTGAGCCATTGTGCCAGTCAGTCCGCGCCACCTCCAGAAAAGAACAGCTCGCTAAATCCAGACAGTGAGTGCTTCGCTCGGTATGTACACACAAAGTGCATCAAGCGCCTGGAGTCTTTCCGCGTGAATTTTGGTGCCCCAGAGCAGCAACGCCGGA
The DNA here is from genome assembly GCA_010015635.1 of Clathrospora elynae. Classification (NCBI taxonomy): domain Eukaryota; kingdom Fungi; phylum Ascomycota; class Dothideomycetes; order Pleosporales; family Diademaceae; genus Clathrospora; species Clathrospora elynae. The sequence continues at coordinate 132,873 of ML976047.1, forward strand.
TTCTGGTGCCCCTGTCTTTCGGCGTCTCCTCTGTTACTCTTTTGCACATTCTGGACCTGCATCTCAAGACGCAGAAGAGCAAGACTGGACGTACGGGCTTCGCCATCAGCGTGCTTTACATCGAAGAACCTGACCAACCCCTCGAGGCCGAAGAGCTTCTGCACAAGGCTCGCAAGCAGGACCCAGATCATCAGTATGCCTCGCTGCCGTTGCACGACGTGTTCCGCTTGATTCCAGATGACGCTTCTATCCGGAATCTGGTGCCACAGTTGGAACATACGAACGACTCGAGTCCTCAGGAGCAGCTTGCTCGTTTGATCGACTCGCTCACCTCAGCCACAGCTCGTGCCGATGTCCTCACGACTCTCAGGACGAGACTGATCGTAGAGCATGCGAAGCTGGCAGGATGCGACAGCATTCTTTGGGGAGACAGTACGACCAGACTTGCCCAAAGGACGCTTGCCGAGACTGCGAAAGGTCGCGGTTTCTCCTTGCCATGGCAGGTATCGGATGGCGAATCCCCGTTTGGCATCAACTTTCACTACCCGCTCCGGGATGTTCTCAAGAAAGAGTTGATATCGTACATCAGTATGTCAGAACCTGGACTGGCAGCACTTGTGCACGAGACTTCATCAGGCGTCACCCAGGCATCCACGAGCTCGAAGAACACCACCATCGACGACCTTATGAAGCAGTACTTCGAGTCTGTCGAGGAGAATTTTCCCAGCATCGTTGCGAATGTCGTCCGTACCACAAGCAAGTTCGAGGTACGTCCGGGTGCAGCTTCAGACCCGCGCTGCAGTCTATGCAGTATGCCTGTACCCGGCGGACGATTCGGTATTCACGGCTGGGGCGGCGATCAGGAAGATGGCGACAATATCTCATCTGTGAAACCCACCAGGAATATCTGCTATGGCTGTACGAGGTCAATACCCAAACTCGCGACTAACACAAATGGCAATTGAGAGACTACGGCACGTAAGCCCTGTACACCTTTGCAATACCATAAGAGTGTGGATGGCAAGATCATATGGGTGCCTTGGTGTCTTCACATAATCAAGAGTTAGCATGGGCAGGGCCCACAAGTTAGCGTAGTCAAGGCACCATAGATGAATGTGAAGTGATCGCTGCTAAGCCCGGGTACCATATACGTTCCACGTATTCCCAGCAAAACTACCAAACCCCCGGTATGCAGCGTTCTTGCGAGGGTCTTAATCCAGAACAATACTCACGCCCATCTATGTCGGCAGAACATGTTCCGGCTCCGTTCTTCTGATATCCATATACATGTCACCGTCGGCGGTATTGCAACTGTCGAACAGCTTGACACTCCACAAAATCCGAGTTGACGTTCTCCAAATGAGGACGCTCTTCCCAACACTCATCTGTATCGCCCTCAGTGTATCAAGCTGTGTCGCCCACTTTGGAACTACGAACGTATAATCGTAAACGGCGAAATTATCGGCTTTGCCCTACTAATACCTTCACAAAACCAACAAGTCCAACTCCCCCCTCCAAGTTGTAATCTCAACGCACATGGCGCTGCAACTCCGATGCCTACTCCGGCATCTTCGCGGTCGTCAACGCAGACCTACGGCATAATTGCGGGCGACATTGCTCAGTTTCGCCATCAAAGGCTTACCTTCGGCTACCCCGGGCCCCTAGCAAGTCTATATTTCCAAAGCGTCGGGTACTGCTTCTGCATAGTTACCATGGCTCCGGCTCCTGGGCGAGGGAAATATAACAGCCTCACGTATTCGCTGAACGCGAGCTGCCGGTGCCAGCGACGACGCCACCTCCTCAAATAGGGTGTACAACAAGCCGCGCAAACCGTTCAACTTCAGACTCCCCGTCGAGAACATCGATCGCCAGGCGAGTAGTACCTCTTGCGCGCTGAAAGGAACTAGCGCTTCATGCTGCGACACAAAGCCGGATAAACTTACACTTCTACGTTGCTTGTACGCGCAGATCAACGTCACGGGGTACTGGTCAATGCCTATTCCCTGGCCCAAACGAGCAGGCTCCCGGGAGGCTATTATAAGTGGAAAATCGACGGTGTGTGTGTGTGTGTGTGTGTGTTGACACCGGTGTTTTTTGAAGCAAGATGCACGAATTATACGGCGCCGGGACCGAGGCTTTGACGGCGGAGGCGCATGCCTTAGATGGGACGAGGAAGACGGGCGCCAATACTGTGGTATTATGGGTAAGTAGAATGGGTGGATGGTGGTATGTGCAATTGAAACATACTTGTGTCTTGTATTATTCACAAATCTTAGTACTTTGTGTGACCTCCTTATACGTCAATCACTGCCTGGCACCTTGCTGGCATGCTATCTACTAAGTCCTTGAGGGTTTTTGGTATGATATAATCCCAGGCTTCTTTGACTATCATATATAATTCATCATGTGAATACTGCTTGCCTGCATCAAGATCTGGGTAGTAGCGTCCAGTATAGTCCTTTATCCCATTCCGCGCTGGCTCAATAGGATTGAGATCAGGCCAGAAGATAGGATGAACGTCCCTCACAGCTAGCTCTTCTACTGTGTAGGCAGCAGTGTGGCCTGGAGCATTATCATGCATAAGCTTCAAGATAATACTATTAAAATTGTCATCTCCTTGAGCCTTAGGAGTAAGCCATCCCTGAACAAGAGAAACTATTCTTTTACAATAGCTCTCCTTGTTAATACTAACCCATTCCTTCTCCCAGAACAAACAAGGTCCCTTCTTATTATAGGAGAAGCAGTCCCAGAACATCTATCCTGCTCTGTATCTAACTTTTTCCACAATACCTGTATCATAAATCTCCTCTCCAATCTTCCTTCTTGCCTACACCTTTCTGTGTTACCCTCCAGTTACCTAAGTTTCATCACTCTAAGGAATTGTCTATTATTCTTCAGGCAGCCAGTAGACATGAGCTCGAGCCTACTCAAGACAAGTCTATCTGTTGAGTTCAGAGAGAGAAGGTTTAGCATGGGCAATACAACATACATACCTTTGCTTTAGAAATTACTTTGAACAATATGTTCTGTAATGCCCCAGTGACGCAAGCCAAGAGTAGCTTATTTGGCGTATCTCTCTTGATTGTTGAATATACTCAACAAGCTCATTGACTTGAGCATCTGTAAGGTGGCATGGGTATTCTTTGCACTTCTTTGCAGTGACATGTTCAGCCTTGATTGCAAGGCTAATTTGTCTCTCTGTGAGGCCCAATAGTTCAGCAATCTTTTGTTGCAGATGGCGGCCTCTCTGGTGAAGGGCTTTGACTTCAGTAACTTGATTGTATGTAGTACATATATGGGTCTTCCTCTCCTTTGGCATAGAGGGCAGGATCAAGAGCAGCGTTGGTAGCGTTGCTAGCGTCATTGGCAGCATTGAGGGCAGTGTTGGTAGCGTCATCGGCAGCGTTAGCAGCGTTGAGACCAGCGGTGTTGGCAGCATCAAGGGCAGACAAAATATGTTTTCCATACAGGACTGTACAGGATTTGATATATTGCTATCTATAGGGGTTCTCTGCAGCTGCCCGTGCGACCCATCATCTCCGGGATCTACCCACTCTACTTACCCCTGATACCACAGTAGAGGAGATTGGTGGTGGATATGGGTCGACGGAAGCGGGTGGGTGTGGGAAAGGGGAGGGGGTAAAAGCAGGCTGCGCGAGTCTAGGAGAGGGGAAGACACGTGTAGTTAGACGGAGATGTATGGGGTTGGGAACAGAAGGAGGAGGTACAATGAGAATAGTGTGAGATATAGATGGTGATGATAAGTATTCACAGTAGCGACGAGAAACATCACATTCACCGCACACTCCGGCAGCATAATCTTAGGACAGAATACAATGCCCGTTATGGAGACGTTGTAATGGTATGAAAAGGGCTTGCCCAATACCCGCATCTACAATGCCGCTCTTCGCGATTGATCCCCATCTAACGCACACCCTAATGAAATGCAAACAACAAACCCCTATCACGCATCCAACCCATCCCTCTCCACCAACCTCCTCACAACATCAACAACCTCCCTCTCCCGCCCACTCATCCCCTTCCCAGGCTCCCTCACCATCCCATCCAACACCCCATCCAACATGCCCCTCAACCGGCTTACTAGAACACCAATCCTCGCCCACCCCCTCAGCCGAATCCACTCATCGACCACCAGCCCTCGCCCCAGCGTATCAACCTGTATCCTCCCCGCAAACATAAGCAGACTATACGCATTAAACGGTGTGATATCGCGGATGAAGACTTTGCTCGTAGCCATTTTATTAAAGTACGCAATGAACGTTGCATTCGACGGAAAAGTCTGAGACGAGAAGAGCGTGGACGAGGGATGCACGAATATGCGACCGTTTTCGTGATTGAAGTATTTGATTTCTCGGGCTTCGGGGTCAAGTTCCACGGCGCCTGCGATGCCTGCTGCGAATTTCTTGTCGGGGAGTTGGATGCGCGCGATTTGCGGGTTGAAGGAGCCGGCGATGAGGGCGCGGAGGAGGGCGTCGTTGGTGTTGTGTTTATTGTACAGGCCGTGGGTTGAGGTGTTGGTGGAAGAGTAGGTGGTGGGTATGAAGGAGATCTCCTTGAGGGAGGAGAGGTATTGGGAGCGGTTGGAGGCAATATCGAACATGGTTTGGGATGAGAGTCGGTTATCCTGACACCAGAAGCGGAGGTCTCGTGTTGGCATGCCCTTGCTACGTAATGCAGACCATTGTTCGTAAGCTCGTAAATCGACAAGTAGATCGCCTTGGTTATTTGAGAATGATGCGCGAATGCGGTTGAACTCGTCTCGTGTTCCCTGGTCACGCTCTCTGGGTGACATGAATGGACTGCGAGCTGTCAAAACGGAGGCGATCGTCAATGCGGCCTCAAGACAGCCGAAGGTCGCGCCATAGACAAGAAGCTTGCCCAGGCGTAGATCAGCTGGGATCATGGACATGTGGCGACCGAGAGCAGTAAGCTCATTGTCGGTGATCGCTCCCATCTGCGACAGCAGCCTGACGGCACCCTCAACCGCTGTGCTCTCTGGTGGCGTAAGTGCGGAGGCGAGGAAGCCAGAGACGTCTTGAACGCCCATCGCTTTAATCGACAGACACATCTGTTCGAGTGGCACACGCCGGATCTCTGGGTCGGGCCGTTCCATCATCTTCGCCTCGGCATTACGTGTGTACAGCTTATAGCAGTCTCCTGCTCGGACACGGCCAGCACGGCCACGTCGTTGCTTGCATGCCGCTCTCGAAGCCCAAGTCTCGGCCAGACGGACCATGTTGCTCTGCGGGTCGTAGCTCGTCTCTTTAACTCTGCCAGTGTCGATAACCGCGACAATATCTTCAATCGTGATGGAAGTCTCCGCTACGTTGGTGGCTGCGATAACCTTCCGCTTTCCTGGGGGCGGGAGAGGGAAGACGCGTTTCTGATCAGCCGGCATCAGCGATGCATGCAGCGGCAGAGGGTAAAGGTTCGGGAATTGGCTGAGTGCTTGGATTGTACGATCGATTTCCATAGTACCAGGAAGAAATATTAGAATACCGCCATCCTTGGATCCAAGCTGGCGATCAATGTGACGGACAGTCTCCGCAATAAGATCATAGTTGATGCCGAAGCCAATACTCCGAAGGTTGGCGGAGAACGATTTCTCACCCGCGTCGTCTTCGTCGCCTATCGCACTACCCTTGAAGCCAGTAAAGTGCATAACGTCGTCGACGTAATAGTCCGTTACGGGATGGGTTCGTCCCTCAATCTCGATGCGGCCTACAGGTCCTACGTCCCTGAAGTAAGCTTCAAAAACATCGGCATCCAAAGTGGCGCTCATCAGGATGACCTTCAGATCTTTCCGCGTACGTAGAATTTGACGTAGCAAGACAAGCAAGAAATCAGTATCCAGACTGCGTTCATGGACTTCATCGACAACGACATGGCTGACATCAGCCAGCGCAGCAACGACGTCATCGGCGTTGCCACCTGACGTCTGGAGTCGTCGGAGTAGGACACCGGTAGTAACGAATGTGATCTTGGTTACGCCAGGTTTCTGCTTCGACTCTCCGCGTATGGTGTACCCAATCTCATCGCCGACCCGAGAACAGCGCTCATCCGCCACACGATCGGCGAGACCGAGAGCCGATATCCTGCGTGGTTGTGTACATATGATATTCGCGACAGCACCGAGTTGCCGCTGTATCAGGTCGTCGAGGACGAATTGGACGGACTGGGTCGACTTTCCTGAGCCGGTCTCACCTGAGATGATGGTCACCTTGCAGTCGTTGACGGTCTGGACGATATCCTCCCGCAATCTCCAGGCTGGGAGCGACCGTCGAACATTCATCATTTTCAGCTGAGCTGCGGCTCCCTGTTTGGCCTGCCAGTCGGACAGCATCCTTTGGCTGGTAGGTGTCGCTGGTGTCCAGTCGAGGGGTTTGCGGGCTCTTCCCTTGACTCTTCTCTTTTGACTTTGGTGTTCTGATGAGTGATCCGCTGCTGCAAGACCAGAAGACACGTCGGTAAGTCTGCCCGGATTTTGGAAGATATCGCCAGCGTTCACTTGGAGCCAGTCTACGATATCATATACCATAGGCATTCCAATGTAATTGGCTTCGGCATGCAAGAGTGCGTGTCTGATGATGCTCAGTCGAATGTAGGCAGGGATAGCCGCCTCGAAGGTGATGATGGGAACAACTGCTGGGTATGGACCAAATGGTTTCCTGACTTGTAGAATGAGTCTCTTGCCTTGTTGCTTAACGTCGAGTTCGATGCGGCACAGTTCGGGGGACGGTCGTGAAAAGAGGCGATCGTATATCGCCTCGAGTGATGACATCTCGACCTCCCAAGGATCTTCTTCGGGGGACTCTTCCTGAGCATCATCCGCGATGGTCAATTCCGAAAGCTCCTGTGCAATATCTCCATCTTCATCGTTCGGCCGAAGAAGTCGAGCCTGCAACAAGGCTGCCGCCTTCCTCTCATCACCGCCCTGGCTATCATACGCTTCCTCGCAAAGATCCGCAGAGTATCCGGCAGCTGCAAGACGCTTGACAGCACCCTCGCGCTTGAGGTTAGAACTAGCCATACTGACTCCAGCGACGTAGCCTTCCGGCAAACTCCATGACGGTAAATCGTCTTCTGGCACATGGATGAGGAGCCACTCGATGATCTCCTCGCGGTCTTTGCACAGATCGGCCGCCTCTTCGACGTGACTTCTCCGGAAGCCAAGCTCAGTGATTTCGTCGATCCACTTCGCTTTTGCAATCGCGCTGATGTCAATACCGTTTGGATTCCAGAGTGCATCTCGGCGGATTAGACGCTCGGCCTCCTTTCGAGTCCTCTTTCCGAGCTCGATCTTGGGTACGCGCTCCCATCCCTTCAGCAGATTCCTACTAGGGGCAGGGCCATTTGAGCTGGGCATGGCTGCGCCCGGCTGGAGGTTGTGGGCTTTCTGGGCCTCTTCCTGTTGCTTCTGCCTCTTCTCGCGTGCCTTCGCTGCTGTCTCCCTGGCCTTCTCTCTCTCGGCAAAGCCAAAGAATGGGTCTGCCTCATACATCCACCCTTTACCTTCTTGCTCGTCCCGCTTCTTGAGGTCCATGAATTCTCCTTTCCACATGTCTTTATACGTCGGCGGTAGCATCATGTGCAGGTTCTTTGCGCTGGCGACACGGAAGAGGGTATATACGGCGGCAAAGTTGCGTGCTTCTACGGCACTGGGCTGGTGCGCCTTCTCTTCGAGTTCAGCGGGGATCTTGATGGGCGGTAGTGTGGTGTTTTCGCGTGTCTTCTGGTTCATCTTCGACAGCACTACAGCATAGGCAAAGTGCTGGTCCCCATTTTTGCGCTGTGCATGTTAGTCATGGCCTGTGCAGGCTCAAGATAATCTTACTATGCGGTAGTCGGGCTTGCTCCATTGCTGCTTCTGGAAGTGCTCCGAGAGTAGGTTGACGGGCAGCTTTCCAGTCCAAGAGGCTCCGGCGATCAAGGTCCTGGTGTCTGGCTTCTTTGGCGCGTCTTCTGACTGGCCCGTTACGGCCTTCCCCTTGCCTTTGCCATCAGTCTGGGCCGCATCTCCACCACCAGAGCTTTCGGCCTTCTTCTTCTTGGGCTTGCCATCGCCAAAGACGATGTAACTGGTGTCTTCCTCAGGCGGAACAGTCTTCTTGGCAGGCTTGCCGCGGGGCGGATGAGCGTTCTTCGGCATCGTTCAGGACTGCGATATCAATATTCTGGATCCGGAATACTCCATGGAGAGCTGCGATAGGAATTTCCGGCGCGTTTGTGGGCTGCGAAGAGCGCTCTCACTACCCAAGGACTCAGCCACCTGGTTTTATAATCCACCACTCACCAACGTATTGGGATACTAGGACTGAAAAAGCGATACGTGAGGAAGCCATAGCTAGAATTGTTTCCCTCGAGGTGAGGCCTGCGCGTAATCCGAAATTCCGATGCTTGCAGGGATCACCTCGGTACGCAGGGGCCTACAGAGCGTCATCCCGAGGTCGTCGTTCCCTCAACATTCACCCGTTGCTGTACAGAACATGCAGGTGGTACCTTGAGCTTTGCATGCAAAGTCCCGCGCGGCATCGACTCGGCCCAAGCACCACAGGAGATTGGGCTATAATGGCTGCCACAAGCAATGGTAACCCCTCCAGGGAGCAAGCCCACGATGCAATCACCGCCGACGAGATAGCTGGCCTTGAACCGCCAAACCAATCGAAGCCTACGACAGATGCCGCGTCAGAGAAACGGCCCAACGCATGTACGTTCTCGTGTACCCCTCACTCACCCCAACACGAGACCTTAACTCACGGTGCAGTCACAGAACTCATGTCTCAGTCGAAGAGACCGAAGCCTACTGCCGTGCCTGCCGCAGACGCCCCAAGCACCCTCGAGAAGGCCAGGAAAGCTACCAGGGGCTTGGGTCTGCGTAGTGGGCTGGGCACATACATCGAGAGCCCGGAGACGAATCCCGCGGTAATGGAGTACGACGACGACTTTGTTGTGATCAACGACAAGTATCCGAAGGCGAGGTACGTCTCCGCATAGTGTCGGACTAGGCGAATGGAAAAACTAATTAGTCCACAGCGTACATCTCCTTCTCATACCCCGCAGCCCTGCCTACTACAACCAGCACCCCCTCCACGTCCTCTCCACAGACCCCGCCTTCCTTGCCGAAGTCCGCAAACGCGCCGCCCGCCTCAAGCTCCTCGCAGCCTCCGAGCTCCGTCGGCAGTATGGCCACCTCAGCGCCTCAGACGCCCCATACCAATCCGCCCTCGAAGCAATGATGAGCTCCCCAGAGCCTCCTCCACCGCCCTCGGAACGCTCCGCTCTCCTTCCACCCGGCCGAGACTGGGCGGCTGACATAGTCGTAGGCGTACACACACATCCGTCCATGAACCACCTACACATGCACATCTTCAGCCGAGAGATGCACTCGCCGTGGTTGAAGCACAAAAAGCACTATCTGAGCTTCAATACTGGCTTCTTGGTGCAGCTGGACGAGTTTCCGCTGGAAAAAGGGAGCGAGAGGTTCCATCCGGGCTCCTGGCCGAACTGGGACATGAAGTGCTGGCGGTGCGGGAAGAACTTCAAGAATAAATTTGCGGCGTTCAAGGCACATTTGGTCGACGAGTTTGAGGGGTGGAAGAAGGAGTGAGCAATAGGGTGAAGACATGACAAACAATGTCCTCAGAGTCTTAATTGATTGTGCAATATTGCACAACATCGGCCAGCCCGTGAATGTCATGGTATAGTACATTTTGGTCTTAAAACCGCCTATCGTACATCCAACATGCGGAAGCTTCCAAGAACATGTAGTGGAAGCGATATTGCCGCCCCATACCTCGCAACCAACATTGTACATCCTGCTCATCTCTGCCAGGGTTATCAAGGTACACATCTCGACATAGTCCGGGAGTTTAGGGCCTGGGCTTGGTCTTCGGGGTACCGCTACGGACGCGCTTAGCCTCGGGGCGCTGGAGGTGGGAGGCGGGGATCCAGCTCTCGTCGTAGGCCTTCGCTCCGGATGTGACAGCTGGGCCATCAGCACCGACGACAGCGACCTGGTCAGCGGGGTCGACCTTCTTGGTGCCAGCCGAAGACCTCTTTGCACGCTCGCCGCCTTTGCCACGACCCTTCTTCTGGGGGAAGAAGCTGGAGATCCAGGTGTTGTAGACAAAGTAGACGATTCCGCCGAAGGCGCCGAGCACAACGAGGTACAGGAAGAGGCTAGAGAATGCGCGTCAGTTTGCGACCGTGCGTATGTGGGGTAGAGAAAACGCGAGAGGAGTGTAAGGCGCAACAACCGTGTGGGGTTTGAGGGGTCTTACATCTGCGGGTCGAAGAAGCTGGTGGGTGCCTCGAGAACGGTGACAGTCTCGTTGTAGGCTGAGACCGTGTGCAGGACCTTGTTGCTGTCCCTCAAGATGGTGACGAGCTGCAGACGCAGAGCCCGGGGGTGAACGTCGGTGCTGAACTTGTAGGGGACCGTCTCTTCGGCGCCCGCGGGGATCTCGATCGAGTAGCGCTGCGAAGTAAGGTTGCGGACGATCTGCGATTTGCCGCCGACTTCCTCGATCAGCGAGCCACCGACAATGGTGACACCAATGGGCGTCGGCTCCTTGTTGCTGATGGAGAGGCGGGCTTCGGTAGCATGGCCGTTGATGAGCTTGACGCCGAAGATCTCCGACTGCGGGAAGGAGACAGCGACGGCGACATTGAGGTTAGGCGTTTGCGGCTCTGCGACTGCCTCCTGCACTTTCTCGACCTGGATCATACGGCAATTAGCGGCTGATGTCATGCGGCGGCGGGAAGTTATGGGCTCACCTCAATCGCAGCAGAGGCACTGAGGGCCCGCAGAGAGAGCAACAGCAACGAAGAAAGCTTCCAGGAAACCATGATGAATGCAACAAGACAATGGGGATGAAAACAAGAGGGGCGTACAGAAGAGACCTGACCTCAGCCAATTCGAACGTGGCTTCTAGAAGTGACGTCCATGCGCAGCTTCCGCTTGGCGGCGACCCGCCGGGCCAGCCGTAGCCGCGGCAGGAGTAAGCGAGCCCCTACCTGATCGGGCTCGGGTCCACGCCAATCAGCACCACACCCAAAAACTCACACGCGGCCGCGACTATTCCTCGCATCATCGCATCATCGCATCATCGCCGCAGCAGCGACGAGACAAAGCGCCCTCATTATAAACACAGCAGCCGCCCCTCCTGCGCTGTAGCTTGACGCGTATCGCTTGCTGTGATTACAATTTACACCGCCCTGTGTTGTGGGAGCATCTCCCGCCGGCATCTTGCTTTGCGCCTCGTTGCATGGTCGCACCGTCCGGGGCAGATTGACCGTTTCTTTCTTCACTACCACTGACAGACTGTATACAGTAACTCACCTTCACCTGCAGTTGCCTGCTTCCCTGTCACTTTCCCGTGATCTGTGGAGGATCTCCCGCTTGCTCCTGCTCTTCCAAATTTTTCTTTTCCATTTTCCTCTCTCCCACACTACCACGCTCCCTCTCATGCGACACCTCAACCACACTGACTTCCAATTTTGACTACGAATCGCTTAACGCACCTCGGTCGATCGAGTATCCGCATAAAAATGTCGCCGTCGCTCAATGGCCACGGGCCGGCCAGCCCAGCTTCAACCTCCCCTGGAGACTCTGATTTGGCCACTTTGAGCAAGCGCTACGAACAGTTTTTGCAGTTCGACCAGGAGAAGTCGAAGTTTATGGGAGTATGTGAACGTCACATTAGCCACCATCACTGTCTAACCCTCTTTAGGAGCTTATCGCACGCCATGAGTATCTCAGCCAGCAGTACCAGGCCGTCGTGTCTGAGCGTAATCGCGAGCGGGATTGGGTTCTGCAATGGCAGGCCGAGAAGCAGCAGTATGAGAAATGGATTAAGAACATGCAGCGCGCCATGGTAACATTTCTCCTCATTTCAACACCCAGTCGGACAACTACTGTGATGCTAACACGCGTGTTTCAGGCCGATAACCCCTTTGTCATGGTACTCATTGACGGCGACGGCATGATTTTCCTCGACGAACTCATCCGCGACGGCGAGCAGGGTGGTCGTCGCGCCGCGTCTCAGCTACATGCTTCCATCCAGCAGTATATCGAAAACGAAGCCAACGATACTCCCATCGCCTCGCGCGTCGTGTGTCGAATCTATGCGAACGTTCGTGGACTTGGCGATGTGCTCGTCCGTGCAGGAGCGATTGAAGAGATTGGCCAGTTCGAAGACTTCGTGCGTGGTTTTACGAGGGGCAAGACGCTGTTCGATTTTATCGACGTCGGTGCGGGTAAAGATCGCGCGGACGAGAAGATCATTGGTACGTGACACGTCGGCCTGCATGGCTTCGCGCAAAAATTCGACGTCATACTCCAGCCCACACTAATACACGACAGAATCGTTCAAATTGTTTTCTCAAGATTATCATTGCCGCCGGCTCTTGTTTGGCTGCTCACACGACAATGGGTATGCACGGGCTCTGGAGGAGTGCTCTGATCGTGCCGAGCTGCTCAAGAAGGTCGTTCTCTTAGAGGGAGTCCCCTTCGAGAAGGAGCTAGTCCCATTGCCATACAACACCAAGAAGTTTCCTGGCCTGTTTCGGGACACCAAGCTCGTTGTTTGGGGCGCATCGAACGCATTTATTCCTCCGCAGCCTACGACTCTCAAGGAGCCCCTATCGTATAGCCCGAAAACCTTCAGCATACTTTCAGGACTACCGACGCGATTTCCAGCACCCCCGCGGTCTCCGAGCAACGGCGAGCCGCTGATGGATAGCCCTCTACCAGGCAAGGCCTGGCTGAACCTTCCACGGACACCGTCCTCTTCGACGCTAGCGTCAGACGGCTATCCAGCAATTAAGCCTGTACCAGTCACGATGAACAGCTGGGCTGCCAAGGCAGCTGCTCCGGCTCCCCCAGTCACGCACTCACCCGTCTATAAGCCCGCCAACCGTGAGGAGGTTATTGCTCGCAACCGAGCCGGTCAGCGCGTCGACCCCCCCTGCAAGGACTACGACAAGACGGAGGTTGACCGTATCAAGAAGATCAAGATGTGTAGTGTCCACTTTCTCCGCCGCGAATGCCCCTACGAGGACAACTGTACGCACCTGCACGCCTATAAGCCCACCAAAGACGAGCTTTCGACTCTCCGCCTGGTTGCGCGAATGGCTCCTTGCCTCAACGGTAGTGGTTGCCAAGACATCAAGTGCATTTATGGCCATCGTTGCCCTGCACCTCCACATAAGCATCACATGAAGGGCACCAAGTCTTGTATTTTCGGCGACTCGTGCAAATTTCCTCCGGAGTTGCATGATATCGACACTAATGTTGTCAAAACTCTCGTCATTCGCTAGGGCCTTTTCTACGGTAGTAGGAGTCACGCATGGCATGGAGTCACGGCTGGGATCGGATATGGCGCGAACATGGATGATACCAGGTAGATCCCTAAATTCATGATGGTTTATAATGTACCCTAGAGATCTTCGTAGCCTCTTATGCCTGTGAAGTTGCATTCAAATGGCGTGTGAAGACATCAACTGTTATGGAACGCTATTTTGCTGTGCTGAACTTGCTCGAGTCCTCCACGTGAACAGGTTGGTCGGAGAAGTGAGCGTAAGCCCGATCCAGGAAGCTTCGTGAAGATATCCAGCCCTACCAATGTTCGTCTCGGTCTGTTGTGATATGGTGCCACATGTTGAAAACCGAACATGAACCCTGAATACGGCAGTAGAGAATACGAATAGCATAGCTTCAACCTGACGAGCATGATAAAGTTCTTGACCGTAAGATTTACATGACGCGACGGCGAGGTATGATCGCATACTCGTATTTGAACATGCACCGATCTCGGCGATCTGCTGATTATACAAGAATCGTCGTGTTCGCACTCTCGGCTATGGAAGATTATGCGGAAGCTCGATCTCAGCTTCCTGTCTCTGCACGAAACCCCGCATTTTCTTCCCGGGGAGCTGAGAGCGCCATGACGTGTCTCACATTTCCAAACATGCACTACGCCAAATAGTCCATGCACACCACGACCACACACCTCGGCGCCTTGGCTGTAATACCAAGCAGTGTATCTGTTTCTAGAACTATTCGCCGCAGGCTTTCACAAATTCTGACCTGCGATGTCTGGCACATCGTTGAGCGAAAAAGCCATCGGGTAAAAGGAAGCTATGGGTGAGCAAACGTCACTCGCGTGATGCTGCTCGATCAAGCTGCACATCACGCTGCCATCGCGAGGATTACCCAGCGAAAACGTCCGGATCCGCAAACGCGACACCGGGCGGCGATTGAGACGAGCAAGACGTGACCCTCACGGGAGCATAGCCTGATGACCAAAACACAAATCCCTCAAACGTCTGCTGTGACTCCTCACGCCTCGGTAGCGGGTCTGTGTGAGTCAAGTCAGATATAAAAGATCATCGTCGCTCGATGGTTGAGTCACCAGAACAATTCACATCGAGGTCATCTACAGTACATCACCATCAATATCGACATCAGCAGCGATAACAACACTCACCCTGACCTTGCCTTCATACCTCCCGCTTGAAGCCCGATACCAGCAACTCATCCAAAAATGCCTCCAATCAGTCAATTCCCACCTGCGCGCGTCTTCCTCAAGACTGCTTCTTCCTCGACACCATCGTCCATCTCGATATCAGGACGATCGACATTGACGTCACCACTGAGTCCAAGATTCACAACTTCGTCGTCAGCCGCTTCGCAAGCAATGTCTCAGATGTTGACGCAGCGGTCGGGGTCTACGGCCGCGTCTTCCGGGTCGAGAAGATCTGGAGCAACGAATTGAGCGACAAAAACCACGCTGTTGAAACCCAGCAATCTCCAAGACGTACGACAACAGACATGCAAAATGAAACCCGCCAAAATATCCACGGGCAACAGCGCCGAATTAGAAATCCGCAAACTCGAAACCTCACATCTGCCTGTTTCATTAAACCTCGAATACACTAGAGAAGGCATTTTCCATATATACGTCACGGCACTGGATGTCGATGATGGCTGTGAAACGAACTACTACAAGAGGAGGAACATCTAAGCGAGAGTGAAGGTGCGATTGATGTAGGAGGCGATATTCAGAGAAAGACATGGATGGTGGAGGTTGACTTGAAATTTGGGGGTCTAACGACGGGATGGAACTGAGGGCACGATGTGAATAATGATACGCACGATTTCCTCATAGATCGCATGATTATATGCATGAAAAGACTTGGCAGAGATAAATACCATGTTAATCAGCATGTAATATGTTCACATCTGCCGTGCTGATCTCTTACCCGACCGACGTCACTGCCATCTCATTGCTTTACATCAATCGGCTTACCACCCTGCTCTCCACTCCTCAAACAAGTCTCCAAAATCTCCAGATCCTTCAACGCCTCCTCGGGACTCTGCATCTCATTTCTCTTCCCCTTGTCCAGACTCTCCCCCCACGCCTTGATCTCCTGATTCACGCCATTGCCCTCATCCGGAAAGTTTTTCACCTCCGCTTCCTTACCGTCCTTGGTCACTGTAACCTTGCCGCGAGAAATATGCACGCTCCCCTTCTCACAAGCAATCATGTACTCTGACCCGGTGTCGGTGGTACCGAAGGAGATACCCAGAGTGCCCGACGCCCCGTTTTCGAGCAAAACGGTAGCGTTCAGCGTGTCGACCGGTGGTAGGTGCTCCTGAAGCTGAGCGGTAAACGCGCTGATCGTCTTGATCTTCTGGCCGCCACCTTGGAGCAATAACCGTGTCGCAGCAACGAAATGCACTCCGCCGTCTAGCAAGAAACCACCTTGGTACGAGGGCTTCTTGCGCCACTCCGTCTCGTAGTACTTGGCTCCTGGCTGAACGAGAGCAGCGAAGCGGACACGGAAGGAGAGGATGCGGCCGAGAGATTCAACTTGCTTGGAGCCGTAGACGTAGGAATCAAGGAAGCGGAAGTTCTCAGCTACGCTGTAGATGGCGGATGTGTTCGCCTTGTCCTGGGTCCAGGAGAGTAATTCCTGGGCAGTCGCCATGTCTTTGGCAATAGGCTTTTCGGCGAAGACGTGTTTGCCGGCTGCAAGGGCCTTTTTGATGTACTCTGGCTGGTTAGGGATTGGTAGACTGTGTCATCTGGGTCAGGACATTGGCTACGGCAAGATATAGGATATGTACTCACGCAATAACTACCGCCTTCACATCGCTCCTCTTCAGTAGGTCTTCGTAGGTCTTTCCTTCTGAATCATCGCTGTAGAGCTCGACGTCGGAGAGCTTCTCGGAAAGTGCCTTTGCAGACTTGAGAGAACGCGAGTATACGGCCTTCAAGCTCAGTGATGGAGTATCCTGGATAGCGGGTAGATGTTCTTCCTTGGCGAAAATGCCGCTGCCAATGATTGCTATGCCGATCGCCATGTTGGTAGTTAGTTGTATGCGGAGAGTGAATGTCTCGAGAGGGAACAGTAATTGAAGCTTGCACTTTCAATCTTATATGTACTGTCTAGGCTACACAGCGGCTAAATGGCAATTGTACTGGAGACAACGCTGCTGTCCTCCAATCGCAATTGCGATGTGAGGAACTATCACCCGTAGTGGGGCAACTTCTTTCCCTCCACAGTATGACGTCGGGAGCCATGCCGAATGTAGCAAGCGCAACAGCTCTTCGCCGCGGACCTTTCACCAACCTCAATCCCCAAATTTTGGCCTACCCATCACGTCTCATTTTAGCTGATGACTCTGCAGCAGTTGTCACTCAACTCCTTGTGTCGCGGTTGTCTTAATGCACGCTTCATCACCCGCCGTCGGCTGGCAACGGCTTTGGGATTTCATTATCTGTTTGCGCATGCGCAGTTCCTTACACTATACCGATAAACGGCATTGGAGACTTCACAGTATCGAGCTTTCCCCAAGAATGCTTGCAGAAGCTTTGTAGGCTTGAATCTTGGCTGTTTGCGTTGCGGGAACCTGAGACCCGCCTTGTTATGCGTCCCGCGTCGACTGGCATCTCACCCGCACGCCATCAACTCAATCGTGACATCTCTACTTGATGAATCAGCTGGCTCAAATAAGACTTGGTACGAGGTTTGGTACGAGGTTTCTGCCGTTTCACAAGCTTCTGGCAACACGTCGCCTCAATACGTTTCCTCGGCTACTCTGACCTCTGCTAAGTGCGAGTAACATCAGGTAAAAATTGCTATCATAAGGGCAACGACACCTTTTTTCTGGAATCGCTGTTAATCCTCTCCTTCCTTTGAACTCGCGGCGTAACGGCATGTAGAAAATGTAACAAAAACCCTCAAGGATGTTCGGACGCGATGAAACACGCATTGTTTTGGACATCACCAACTCTTGGCACTTTGGTAGCAGTCGTTACGCTACTGCAGTCACACGCGGATTAACGACCCACAATCAGATTGTATCCTTGCAAAGGTCGCTTCATTGGGGTTTCGCCGACCTAAATGTCTCTGAACCTATGCCTTGTGGCCTTAGGTGATAAGGTGGGAACGTCCAAAGTATACTCCAGAGCTGGACTCGCTATTGTACTTTTCACTTTTCGTTCACTGTATACCTTTTAATCCTTGATCATTGACGCGGGTCGTTCTTTGGGTCTGCTGGCAGTCCATCTCATGCTCTCTTTCCATTCCATATCCCCACTCTTCCAAGTTAGAAGTATTTCAGAATAGCCAAGATGAGCTTCGGTGTCCTCGAAGACAAGCACTTGGCTGCTCCTCCAGGGACCTCCATAATCAATACTTCAGGCTCTTTCGGTAGGTTCTCCGCGAATTGACCGGCGAGCTTCTACTCATCGTGCTCATAGAGGATGAGAAGACCGATTCAAGCTACCTCAAGCGCGATGGAGAAATTATACTGCAACCTCAGCCGTCGGATAGCCCCAATGATCCACTAAACTGGTGAGCTTGACAGCGCAAACCCTCAAGTCACGTCACGTCTAATTCTTACCAGGTCGCCAATCCGGAAGGAGTGCATCATGGTTTTGCTCGCTTTCAGCTCCGGCGTAACGACAGCGTAGGCAGCAACCATTACCACCATGTTATCAAAAGTTAATCTTTGACCAGCCTTGGACCGATGGTGACGCCTGGTCTCCCCCTCATTGCCATGAAGTACAACGTTAGTATAGGCATGGTGTCGAGTCTCATCATCGGTTTCCTCGCTTTCTGGATCGGATTCACGACGTTTTTCAGCGCTGCAGGAGCAAATATCTACGGCAAACGTCCGTTCTTCATCATCTCCACCTTTGTTCTTCTTGCCACGAATATTTGGGGATACTTCACGAAGGTACGGGTGATCAAGATATGCTACTCTCTACTTCACTGACATGTTAGTCTTTCGTCTCTTTGGCCGTCATGCGAGTCGTTCAAGGTATCGCGTCAGCTCCTCTCGAAACGCTCGTCACGTCGACGGTTTCGGACATGTACTTTGTTCATCAGAGAGGCACGCGAATCAGCATCTGGGGCTGTTTCCTTGCTAGCGGTGTGCTCCTTGGGTATGTGACCTTTCGACCTGATTGATTCAAGGCCCTAACAAACGTGCCTATAGTCAAACAATCTCCGGTGTAATCATCGAGAAAGTCTCCTTCGAGGCCACTTTCGGTATCTCGGCCCTGATTTTTATCCCCATCCTCTTCGGCATCTACTTCTTCGTTGTCGAGACTACATACTATGGAGCCCGTCCCACCGGCAAGAAACTCGCAGGGGTGGAGAAGCACATATCCGTCATGGAACACGACGAACAGAAGGAATCCTACGCACAGCAACTGCGTATTTTTCGAGGCCGCATGTCCCAAGAATCTTTCTGGAAGAACGTATGGAAGCCAGTTCCTCTCATCGCGTATCCTGCAGTGCTATTTTCGTCGGTAGCTTATAGCTGCTTCTTTACTGCCCTCCTCACCATCTCGGTCCTGTCGGTCAGCGTGTTTTCTGCGCCGCCATACACGCTGGGTCCCGCACAGATTGGCTTGACCAATCTACCGCTTCTTACCGTTGGGCTAATTGGCTCACCACTCGCTGGATGGTCAGCGGATGCAATCGCAAAGCTCATGGCGCGAAGAAACAACGGCGTCTTTGAACCCGAGTTCCGCTTAACGCTCATGATTCCCGCAACAATCCTCGCGACGATAGGTTTCCTCGGCTTCGGGATAAGTGTACAGGGCGGCTATCCTTTGGTTTGGCCACTGGTGTTCATGTCGATCCATGCATTCTCCGTACCCTTCGCATCCACCGCATCTTTGACGTACGTCATCGACTGCCACCCTCGCGACGCCAATCAAGCTTTCGTCACGATAAATTTCACAAAGGCAGTCTTGACGTTTGCTGCGACGACTTTTGCGAATGGCTGGATGGCGCAGGTGGGTCCTGCCAGTGTGTTCACTGCTATCGCGCTGATCAATCTGGGGGTTTGTGCGTTGACTATCCCGGCTTACGTGTTTGGGAAGAGGTTCAGGAGCTACGTAAGTCTCAACCTTCCTTAAACTTAAGACGAGGAATGTGCTAACTCATATTCACAGGTTTCACGAAGCTCGTTTGGCCAAAAGATGTCTGGCTAGCGGGATGCGTAGATAGCTGTCTGTCATTATCTTTTCCTATACCGCTTCATGAATGATGCCTGATTCAGAGCGTATAGGAGTCTTCTGCAACACCGTATCCACATTCAATAAACTCTCTTCCAAAGACTCAAAAAATTCCTTCGAGTTGGGATAATACAGAGCCCCAGTATCCCTCAATTTGGCGCAAAACTGCTCCATTGTCTCGCATCTCACTAAATCCCCATAATGCACAGACCCCTCGTACTGGCGACATACCTTCGTTCTTCTTCAGGGTTTAGCAATCGGGCAAGCTCTTCTTCGAAATCAACGTCCCAGTGTAGATGCTTCTCAAGCAGCGATGGGAGGGAAATGACCCACACTCCACCTCCTTCTTCTGCTTCCGGCCACCCAAACATATACTTCTTGTGCTACTCCGCCGAGTTCCAGTTACCAAAGCCATTGCCGTACAGCCACCACAATCCATGTGCATGGCTAACATCCATGATTGCACCGCCGCCACGTAGCATTCTTAGCGCAAGCTCGCTTTCGTTCGCGTTGGTCCGGTTCTTTTGCGGTACTAGCAATCTGCCTCGCGGGCTGTGCTCAAGCTCAGTGTGCCATGTTGGCCCGAAGACGTAGCTGACGATGGCAGGTATTTCGGTCTGCAACTGCACCAACGTGCCAGGTTGATGTTGTGTAGGGTAAGCCCACATTTGGAAGCTAGGTGGAATGTGCGTGGTTTGGAGACCGGGCGGGGAAGGCTAGGGTGGTGGGGCGATGCTATATTGATGTATGGGAGGGGTGTGAGCGAGGTGAAACATGAGGACAGACAAGGTTCTTGTATACTGGCTGCTGATGCCTAATAAAGGTGTGTATGCGGCACAGGAAAAAAATCCCGATATGTAAGCCGAACATAGTTCGTAGCAAACCCTCGTTACCTAAACACCAATGCATGTTTGTGTGCAGCAACCTTGTCTATCCCTAGAAAAACTACACAGATCCCAGTGTTCAATAGAAAATACATCATACATCCCGCCATCCGCCATCCATGGCCTAACTCATCAGCCCATGCACCTGCTCACTAGGCATCTGCGCCTTGACCGGCGGTCTCTTACCCCCTGTCTTCTTCGTCCCTGGCGCACTCGTCCGCCTAGCCTGCACCGGCCTATTTGTCGCCGTACCAGGCCTCTGACTCTCCATAGCAGCCTCATGCTCTATACTCTTCACCGCCCGCGTAATCGCCATACTATACCCGCCAATCCAGTCACCCCAGCTTTGCTTCCCTTCGCTGTCATCGACGGCGACTTCCAAGTTGGAACTCACGCTCCGTTTCTGCTTTGGCGTAGCCGTTGTCGCCGTCTTGGTGCTCGTTGTACTTTGCGAAGGGTCATTTTGAGAACGCAGAGCAGCGGCAGCGCGACGCTGACCTAGGAACGAGCGCGCTACGTTTTGGGCAGCCGAAACACCAGATTTGATCGTCTTGACGTCTTCGACGCTGACGTTTGCTGGGATGGGGATCCGGTAGCTGCCGCTGAGGGTTACTTGTCTGTCTACAGCGCCACCACTACTAGAAGCAACTCCTGGTACAGCGTCTCGGGGGATTTCTTCCACGTCTTCAGTCTCCCCTGACATGGTCCTTCTAGTGCGAGGGTGGTAAGATTCTAGATCCTGGCGCGCGACTTCTAGTTCGCCTTCGAGACGGACGAGCTCTTCGTCTGCTTCTTCTCCTTCTTCGTCGTCGTCAACTTCCTGGACACGCGATGTGTTGTTGCCAAGGGTTGGGACCTGTGCAGCGGACGACGCTTTCCGCCCTTTGCCTCGTCGGCGGGGTGAGCGCGCCGGGCGGGAATCGGTGATTGCCCCTGTTTTGTAGAGTTCTTCGACCTTGGATTCCAGGCCTCTGACGCGAGACTTTAGTGCTTCGAGCTCGGACGAGGATGGTACTTCGATCGGGGGTTTGCTGGTCGTAGAGGCCTTTGCAGGTTCCTGAGCGGTAGTCGTAGAGGTAGGTTCCTTATTAAGCTTCCTGGGTTTCCTCCGTTGACGATTTGCTCCCGCTGCGGCTGAAGTATCATCTGGTGTAACTGGTGTTGAGGTGATTTTCTTCGGCGTAGACGATGAAGCTTTTCCTGTTTGTTCTTTTGCCAGCATGACACCACCCGACGATCCTGCTCTCCCTTGTTCAGCCTGGTCGGCATTGCCAACTTTCCTAGATCTGGTTTGCTTCACCGTTGGCGTTGTTGTTGAGTTTGGTCCCGGTTGTGTAGGGACTGCCATTATAGATACTGCTCGGGATAGCTCGTTTACAGGCTCAGTTGGGAAGATCAATGACCTTACGGCTGTATGTTGAGGAGCGGAACGCCGAAATCTTGGTGTACCTGGAAATCCAAGATAATGCTCGCTGCTAGTTTAAAATGCAACTGATCTTTGCACTGCAAGTCAGAATTCAGGAATATCTCAATCAATCTCTGGGCGAAAATAGGGGAAGGACGTAAGAGAGCGGAGTACGGCAGCGGCTGCTGAAGCAAGATCTCGAGGTTGGACAGAAGCTAGGACGTCTGACGTATGAGGGGCGGACGAGCAAGGATCGTGCATGTCTAGCCCTGTCATAAGCTGGTCAACGTCAACGGCCATCATCAACGCGTTAGCATGGGCTGTATATTTTCCAGGCACAGGTCTTGCTTCTCGAGGGTTGTCGTCCGGAGGAAATGTGGACGCAAACATCATGGCCCAAACCCAAACTTTCTTACTCACGCAAACACTGAGATGCAGAACTGTCTCTCGCCTCTTTATTGCAATCACTTATCGTCGGGTATGATAGAACGCAGTACAAAGGAGTGGATGACCATTATATATTCTAGCTAAGAGCTAAATACATGCCCGAGCACTCATATCGTCTAAGTACTGAAGAGACATTCATCATAGCGACCCATCGGAGAAAACCATAGCTCAACCATGCCCAGAGACGCGAACTGTATGCGAGAGGGATATTCGAAAATATGGCATGTCCTGTGTTTTACCGGATTCGGTCGTTTCAAGGGAGGAGACGAATACTTTTGGGGGTGACGAGGAGCGTCAAAGGTAGGCGCAAAGAAAATAAGCTCATAAAACGTGCCAAGTCGTGAGTAGCCACGGTACGCCTTGCAAGTCGCGCTAGGATCAACAAGGCCGTCGAGGTATAAGACAAAGTCGATGATAGTGCCGTGATGCAACAATATCGGAAGGCCGACAAACAAAACACAGCTGCCGTGTGAAGAACGAACAGCGCAGCCTCAAAGAGATGAAGGACGCCACCACGCCGTTAAATATGCGTTGCGACCATCTCAGATACGGAGTCGGGCCGAAAGATGTCGAGCCAGTCTTAGCCAGTCGATACGTCTACCTACGACGCGATGGCGCGGGCTGGAGCTCCTCCTCGACGGCTGGGCTTGACATTCTTGACCGGCTTCGTGACGGTGCTCCAACCATCGTCCTCAAGGGTCTCGGTGGTAGTACCTTCTGGTGCAGCAGGGGTGCTGGACTTCCGCCTCCATGAGCCACCTTCGGGCTTTGGGGGATCGCGGACGACTTCCTGGGGCTTCACGCCCTTGTCATCGACGATCTCGCCGTTAGCATCCTCATCTTGACCGGCCGAGTTGCCCTCTTCAACCTTTGGGGGAGCTTCAGAGCCGGCCTTGGGCTTCTCTTCACCACCCTCCTTCTTTTCGGTCGGAGAAGCAGGTGCTGACTCCTTGAGCGCTGCCTTGTCCGCAGTTTCCTTTGCCCTCTTCTCCTCACGAGCCTTGTCGTCCGCCTCCTTCTTCTGGCGTATGGCGAGCTGCTTCTTCTCCTCGATCTCCTTCTCACGGGCAGCCGTGTCGATGGGACGAGCGGCACCGAATGGGTTCGGCTTGTCCGAGGGAGCAGCGGCGTCGGGGGCGGGCTGGGTGGGCTGGGCCTCGGAGACTGTTCGCTTAGCCAGGTTCAATTTAGGACGGCCGGCCGGGGCAGCGGGTTGATGTGCGGGCGATGACGGGACGCTGGCGTCAGGTGTGGATGTGGGTGACTTGGCAGCAGGTGCATCAGGGCGCATCTTGGTCCGCCACTGGCTGTCGGAATCCGCTGCGGTAGGCGGCCTGTCGTACTGCGGTCGCTCGCTAGGCTGGAACTCGCGACGCGGCCCACGGGAGCCCTCGGCGGCCTGACCTTCACCCCAAGCAGGGGACTCGCGGCGCTCTGGACGGGCTCCTCCTTCGAAATTGCGCATCCGGCCACCCTCGCTCGGAGCAGCAGAGGCGGCGGGGGAGAGGGGTCCCTTTCGCTCCCAGTTGCTGAAGTCGCGCGACTTGCCGTCACCCTCGAAGGGAGGTGGGCGGCGGCGCTCACCACGGTCGCTGCCGGCATCGGATCCGGCGTCGAAGCCACGGTCACGGCCTGAGCCGAAGCCGCCGCGGCCAGATGCACTACGCTGGCCGGGAAGGTCGGGGAGGGGACCCTTTCGGGTCCAGTCAGTAATCTCGCGAGCTTCAGGGCGGTCCTTGGCTGCGATGGTGTCAGTGGCGATCATGGGCGATGGGGAGTAAGTGGTACACACGCGGTTCAGCAACGCTGACCCTGACATTCCTGCCCTGGAGGGTAGTGCCAGACAGGGCGAGCGCCTTCTTTAGGCCATCGACGCTGCTAAACTCGACGTAGGCGAAGCCCTTGGGCTTGCGGTCGAGCTTGTCCTCGACGATGCGCACGTTGGTGACTTCGCAGTCGGCGAAGAAGTCGTGCACATCACCGTCGGTGGCGTCGAACGCCATGTTACCCAGGTGGGCCGTGTACGGGGGCTTCGAGGGCATCGGGAGCTCCTCGCGCACTGCGAATCCGCGGTCGGCTGTGGCACCATGTCAGCGTACGCAGAGGGCGTATATAACGACGTCTACACACCGAAGCTGTCAGTGCGGCCCGCACCAAAGCCACCGCCCGAGCCAAAGGTAGGCCGGTCACCGCCATAGCTGCGGCCACCACTGCCTGTCAATGTGTGAATATGCCGTTCATTACGTGTGCACACTGCGCGTGTCGGCGGGACATATTACCTGCGGCACCTACGACAGTCAGTACTAGAAGATAGCCGAGATCTTGTATGCGTCTGACTTACCAGGCATTGGTGCGTCCTCCATCTCGTCGGCCCATGAGCCCAGCGCTGCCGTCTGTCAGTCGTCTGCGCCCTCGAGGCCGGGCAAGTGGGTGGGGCGTACATTGGTCGCCTAGGAAGTCTCCCAGGGACATCTTCGCTTCCTTCTTCTTGGGCGCTGCAGACACCATTGTCAGCCATCGTGTCCCGAAAGCGGTCGCGGTACAGAGCGGGGCAAAAAAGCCGGCTGGCGAGTGACGCCTGCACTGTGCGCACGGGAGACTGCCTACCCATGATTGCGCTTTGGCAGACTACGCGTGGGATTTCCGCGCGCTTTCTGTGTTTGGTGTTTGGGGGCGTCTTCTGCTCTCGCCGTGTGTTGTTGGTGGCTGCGGTTGCGTCGTTGTTTCGTGAGTGGGGTGAGTTCTTTCGACCGAACGGAAATCTTAACCTGTGCGGCCACTGGACCCCGCTTAGTCACCGAACTGACCTACGGATTTTACCAACGCCGCGCCGAGTCAACAAGGTCCACCTCTTGCCCTCGACGCTGCCAGCATCGCAGGACGTAAATTGCATCAATGAAGGGGCAATGAAATCCAATCATGACCCAGCGCACGTCACACAACCCTTCGACATCGCCAGACAGGCGGCGTTGATAGGTGGAGCTTCCGGTACGTACGTTCAGCACTCCATTTTGTAGACACTGTATTTTGAAACGTCTTTCCCCTTATTTTCAGTCTCTGCGTGGCCGATTACGTGGCATGCTGTGTGTGTTGTAATAATTTATATACATGTCGGCGTGTGGTGTAAGCGAGATTTCACATCTACTTACTGACATGACCCAGCAATCCCGGGCACAGTAATTGGCGCCTTCTACGGGACTCTCCGCACCCAAACACCCGTCCTCTTCTCCATCGTTTCAGGAGCGCAATGGTTCGCCATCGGCAGCACCTTCTGGGGAGCTCGAACCGCAATCCTCAATCACACCGGCCTTGTGAACTGGTGGAACATCACTCGAGGCGCACCACTGCGTCCTCGCCATGACCTGAACCCCACCCTTTCCGACAAAATCCGCGCTTCAACCATATCCGGCGCAATTACCGGCTTCAACCTCGGCTTACTATTTCGGGGCCCACGAAACGTCATTCCTGGGACCATCATGTTCAGTCTGTTCGGCTGGGCGGGACAGCACGGCTACAACTACCTAGATGCCAGGAACTCGAGCGACCTTCGAGAACAGGCGACTCTGATAGCGAAAGGGGAAGATAAGCCAAAGGAGAACTTCATGTACAGGATTGCGAAGAGCAAGTGGAGTCCGATGTCTGTACTAAGCGATGAGGAATACGAGAACATGATGCAGGAGAAGCTGTTGAAGGTAGAGGCGGAGATTGCAATCATTGATGATAAGATTGAAGTGTTCAGGCAGAAAGCCGTGGAGATGGAGACTGAGCGGAAGATGAAGGAGATGCAAGAGCAGGTCCAAGTGCAGAAATGAGAGGCGGGGTGTAGTTGTTCAATGCAGGTGATGGTAGCGAAGAACACGGCGTAAGACATGTCTCTATACCCTCTTCAGTTTTGTGTTTCTTAGCTTTCCGATAAAACGTTGCATAATTCTCATATCAAACACGAGCAGCTCATGTCTCCCTCACCTTTGAAGGCCTAGGGGGCGTATATCTCTAAATCATCTCCTAATTTCGTTCACCCCTGACGGTCTTCATCGTGACAGCGCGTGCTGTCTCATCATCCCTCTCACCATCTTCAGGTCTGTCGCACCTATACGACCCTTATTGGGTCCTACTTGCTACTTATTTCACCCACAAACATCTCAGAGTCGCCTTCGGGATAGAAGACAGGGCCCGTTCTCTCTAACGCTGAAGACAGGGAAAGCGACAACATCACCTACAGAAGGCCTGACACCCAGGAACCGTAATCTGCGGCATCTTGTACGGCGACATCGCCTTGCCCATACCGTTTCAAAGTCAACCCTGCATATTCTCAGCGGCATTTAGGTCATCGATACATACCTGAAATGTAGCGCAAGGCCCGCACGCTGCGTTGTGCACTCCGACCATCGCGCGCCAGAGCACAGTCACAACCCCAAGGCCGTGCTCAGAAGAACCCAGGCTCTCGTCATGACTCCCACAATCCTCCTTCAAACAACAGCACACCAAATCTAGCTCTTAGTTGAGCGGAAAGACCGTCCAGCACAGCACTGGAGCATTCCTAGGCCACAATATCGAAGAATGCAAGCGGTTAATCCCTCCACGCCAACTTTGACTTGGAGCGACCGTTCGATCCTCAAAACAGCCCCTTTGAAAACAAAAAAGGTCGAATCAGTTTATCTCGCTTCTTTGAAGCGAGTATTTTTGCAGTTCGAAAGGTAATGTGGATTTTGCTTTTACTTGTGTTTTTATTTGTGCTCTTTTTGCTTCAAGGTATAGTATAGTAGTTCAATTCTATTTATCCATGTATTGTTACTATTACTAATAAGAAGGAGGATTAGAGGGTGTAGTAGAGTATAAGCTATGCAGGGTATAGAGTGTGATAGAGGCTATAGGAGTAAGGTACTTGTAGCACTATGCAGGAACAGCATAGCATATGAGTCTTTGACTACTTTATGCTACAGAAACAACGCACACTTCCGTCTGCGACACTGTTTAGGTAGCCTGTACTAATATAAGAGTAGATCGCGAGTGTAACTAGGCTGCCCTTTCTAAAGCCAAATCACGCGTCCTGAAGTTGTTTCTCTGCTGCGATCGCGCATGCCCTCTTCTCCATCTCACGCAGACAGGGCGCTTCAAACATATCGCCATAGATGATGTTCT
Organism: Clathrospora elynae; assembly: GCA_010015635.1. Classification (NCBI taxonomy): domain Eukaryota; kingdom Fungi; phylum Ascomycota; class Dothideomycetes; order Pleosporales; family Diademaceae; genus Clathrospora; species Clathrospora elynae. Next base: position 160,313 of record ML976047.1, read on the forward strand.
TGGTCGTACCAGCAGCGACGACAAGCCAGAGTAGCACAACGCTAATCGCAAGTACCTATTCATGTGGTCAGCACCTCAGCAGCGACTGTGAATAGAAATTGTACGTACCGTTCCTAGGATCCTGAAGAAGTCAGATGGCAGCTCCTGTCCTATTGTAATCGTCGACATGGTGAAGACGCCAATCGGGAAGGTGAACCCCCACCATCCCATGTTGAAGGGGAACTTGCTACGGCTGATCGAGGCGACTGCGAAGAATAGCCACACGAGTCCGAAGCCCCACATGATAATCGCGGTCATCCAGCCGAGCACATAGAGTATCTCGCCTGCCATCGGGTGCAGCGTCTTCGTCTCCGGAAAGACTCTCGCAGCCTGTATTCCAAGCTTCATGGCGGCATATCCTCCTTGTCCCATGGGTCCTAGAGGCAGGAACACGCTGACAATAACTTCCTGAGGTGGCAGCTTATGGATCGCGAGGCGATGGAAGTATATGGCCATGACTATGAGGGCAAGAGGTACGCCCATGCCCCAGAGCACGTAGCTGGTGATGATGGTAATCAGGGCGTGGTGAGGGTTGGGTAAGATTGCAGCTATTACGCCGCCAGAGGCAGCTGCGACGATGCATGCTACGATGGGTAGGAGCCAGGCTGCCGTCATGGTCTCGTGACGGTTTTGATGCTTCGTCATCCTGTGGGGGTATCAGTTCGTGTATCGCTGGAGGGAAAGAGACTGTGCTCACATCTGAAACGGTAGCCAGAGACAACATGCTACGCTGACAACGACGTCGATCCACCACATACCCCAAGCAACATATGGCGTGGAGCCGCCCCAGGCCGGAACGCAAACGGCGACGAACATGTTGATGATGGTAGCGAAGCCCATGGGTGCCGTACCTAGGAAGAGCGATTGCACAGGGTGACGGAGCATCAGGGTCCACGTCGCCGGGTACAATGTATATCGCAGTATAGAGATGATGAAAACGACAGAGAAGATAATCACGTTCAGAGCAAAGAAAATGACGCTGAGAGTGCGCAGGAAGCCATGCTGGCTGGGGTACAGGTCCGACAGCGTATGCAGTAGGACCGCAACAATGCCTGTGCCCATGGAGACCGCAAACTGAATGAGAGGGTTAGCCATGCTACATTATCGGAATATCAACTACGTCGTCAAATACTTACCCAGGAAGGCGTGAAGTTCTGAATAACGCGTCGCCAGCCTCGTCGATCGGCTGGTATCAGCCATTTGGGAAGAGGAGGCTGACCGCTTGTACAGGCTTTCTCGTGTGGTGCAGAGATGCCAGTGTCTGTACATCTAGGACGTGCACCGCGTTGTATTGCACAAGGAGTTGACATGTTTGGTTGCAAGTAAGAGGAGGGTTGAGGTCGAGGTTGAGAAGGAGCAAGATGGTGAGGTACTTCGGAAAAGTTGACGCAATGAGTGGGTGTGTTAACCTGAGCAATTATAATAAGAAGCAACAAAAGGAAAGAAGACTCTATACTTATAAGCAAGATTCCCTTGGGTTAGAGTCATCGCACATATTCACCTCAAGGCGGCGCGCGAAAAGATGGATTTTTAGTACCCGCTTAGCTTACACATGCCGCTACGGCCGGTTCGTCGGCGATGTTCCGGGAAAGGAATTTGCCAGTATCGGATTCTTTGTTAAATGGTTTTATACGCGGGTGCAACGTCGCTGGAGTATGAAGAGTGTGTTCGGGAAAATCTCCGGAAATTGCGTAACATTTAGCGCGAGACAGTTGGAAATTATTGTGGTCTAGCTGTCTTGAGCATGAACTTCTTTATCGCCTGGGAGACCCCTTGAAGGCTTTGACGACGTTGAAGACCATCAGGCGTAGTCCCATGATATTTGCCCAAATACCGGATGCAGGCTCCAGTACGCATCATGGGTCGATCTCAAATACCACTGCTGGGAAAGCGGATGTCGGATAGTCTGCAACGGCTGTGGCCGCAGAGAGATTCTCTATCCAAACGATGGCGAACGATACTGGCAGCATGTGAGAGTCGAGAATATTTGCACAAAGTCCGAAAGGCACTTTACTACTCCCTCAAACCTTACGCATGTCTATCAATCCTGAACTGGCACCGCATCTCAACCGTCGTTGCTGACATTCGCCTAGCACGAACTCACACATCGCAAACCGATCTTTGCATGCCTTGATTATCAACGGAACTTCACGCTATACGGCGGCATGATCATTCACCTCGAATCTGGCGTCTGCCCTTCTCAAATAGGCGAACTTGATCTGGCCGAGTCGGCTGCACTTTGTTATCAATGTGCCAGGTTCTTCATCGACTAGAATGATCGTAGAGATTTACACTCTGGCTACAACGTGCTCTCGGAACAGCGTGGGCAATATGGGAGTATGTGCTTTTTCAAGTGTCCAACCTGCGACCATCGATTCCTAAAACTGTCGAGCTTGTTCATGCATGTTGAATTTCCTGCATGTAGTCAGACACTGGACGATGGGATCATCAGAAAGTTGCGGGTGTGGCCGAGGAATCGCCACGGATGACGACATCGCAACCCATGAGTAGGTCACACGAGGTATTGCCCTGAAGCTCTGAAAATTGCATGTTATGCGTCTCTTAAGCTCTTCCTGTTTTTATCTGCAGCCGTTCGCTTTCACAAACGTGTTCGGGCCGGTGCTTGCCGAACTTTGTTTCACTGCTCGTGCACACAACTCGTCTTTCCGCTTGTTGGCACATTGATCGGCCCCAACTTTCTCGCTTCTTCCTTGCCAAAGCACATATCCTCCAATCTAAGCTGCATCGGTACGCAGCATACCAAAAAGATGGTCGTGTAGGTATATAGCCTAAGGCCATTCTGCAGTTACTCCCAGTCCCTAGGTGGTGTGACTGCTGCGCTAGATCCTACAGAACAAGCTCTGCGTTCAGTCAACACCTCCGCGACTCTCCAGACCATTACGAATGCCCCTTATGCGAGAACGACTGCAGATCTTGGAATTACCTGCTTGATCAAGGCAAAACATTTACGGCCGACCCCAAAAACCCAGCCACTCAGGGAGCAGCGGGAGGCTCTCGTAGCGCTCCCGCATCTACACGGAGAAAACCAAAACTTGAGATGAATAGAGATTTAGGGCTCTAAGTTTGTCGAATTTCTCTTCCTCGCAAACAGCCTGAAAATGTCGTGTTTTGACGCCATTTGCCACCCAATTGCCTTTATCAACAACAACACAACACAGCCACACCACACCACCGCAACACATCATATGGTTATAGTATATGAATTTTTTTTTATGACCTTCGAGAAGACTCATTTAAATTCCTAAATCAATTGGATAAGTGGTTGTGGTTGAGTGAAGGTATTCCCTCAGTGAACACCATGCCAAACACCCCCTGAGTGGTTGAATTTTTGGGTTCAGCCGAATAGTGAGAAGGTTCGGCAGTAAATTTTTGTTGACTTGATCATGGCCGCGGCACCGGTTGCCATGAGGTTTGTCAAGACTGCGCCACGTACTGGCCTTCTGGCTCGGACGATTACTGGCAACACGTCGATGACTTCAACGTTTGCACCGACTGCTAGACACAATTCACCTCGCCTAGCCACTTCTACCAGTTATGAGCCTCACTCACTCTTGCCCGCTACCGTGTACTGAATTCTGCAGCACCGACTCTCCCACCGTGTGCCGAGCTACGAATGCTACATGTGCACTCGCAAATCCAAGACCTACGGCGGCATGGTATGTCACAACCCTCATCTTACTTAAATCACACATACATACATAAATAAGCTCAATGTTGTCCCAGATCATCCATCTCGAATATAGCGCCTGCAATAACATCGACGGCACCGACCTCAACAAGCTCGCCACAGAATGCCACATGTGACCACACTTTATCGAACAAGACTATCGTGACGAAATGATCCATTAAGATGATGTCCAATGTGAAGACGATCCCTTCATGTGCCCTACGTGTGACGCGACGGTTTCGAAGCTATCCAGTTTGTTCCAGCATATCGAGTCATCGTCGTGTGGACAGACGTTGGATGACAATGTTATTGGGAAGCTGCGCAGGTTCTTAGCGAGTCATTTGAGCTAGTTGAACGTATGTTTATTGTATAGTAGGGATGTTGACACAGGGGAGAGACGACAGGATACAGAGGATAGTCACGGCAAACCAAGATCCGAGACTCAAGGCGCAGTGTCAACTAGCACGCGTGTTTCAACAAGATAGTTGTGAGTGTTGTTCAGAATGATATTGGTTCGTTGCATCGTGCGTCTAATATATATTCGGTGGGCAAGTCTGTTTATGAAGATAAGTGACCGCAAGTCTTGCTTGCGACTCAAAGAAGTATACAACCCTTATTTTTCAGGAACGACAGTAAAGAAGCGAAAGTAAAAAGTCATAATCGTCAACCAGCGTCCCAAACATCCGCCTCACGAACTTTTTGGTTTCAGCTCAGCGCAAAACTCCATGGTAAGGCCCTGACTCGGAGTACCTCCGTAAACGGGATTCAGCTTCTTGCATAGGTTTTCCTAGAAACGTTCAAAGTCAGCCAAGTGTTGCCAATGATCATGTCGACACGCAATTCAAGAAGAGCTGGGCAAGAATAAAACTCACTTTGTAAAGGTACACCTGGTCATCACACCACGCTCCGCCAGCACACTGGAAGCTCATCTCCCCCGAGTTGCCCAGCTGCAAACCTGCTTCATGTCCGGCACAGGCGCTCGTGTCGGAATTGGATAGGCCGTTCGTTGTGCCCAGGCAAGTGATCAGACTAAGATCATACCACATTGTATTTTGGCTATCAATGCCGTATTCGACAAGCACGTCCTTGACCATATCTTTTGTCTTGTACACTTTCAGGACAGTGCCTGCGAGAGGGCGGTTAATCGTTTGGCCAGCTGTCAAGGTACCGGTTTCCAGAGAGTCCGCCTGGTGGTAGTGGTTGAAGTACAAGGGATAGGTGCAGTAATTGTGCACTGTGAGCGTGTTGGGTGTGCTTGCTGGTCGGTCGAAGAGGCTGAGCTGCTCGCTGTTGGACTCGATAACTGGATTTGGTGTGTCGGGAAGAGGCCATTCGACAGCGCCGTTCCAGCAAACATGGCAGATTTCCTGGACTTCGGCGGTGGTCATGCGCTCGAGGGTTCCCAGGTTTGATTTTGTGGTACGCGTGACTAGTGACTCGGTACCTGACAGTCCGACAGGCGAGACATGGCGATGCTGTTGATGGTACGGTGCAGCAGTAACCAGGGCCGATGAGACAAGCAAGTGTACAAGGGACAACATCTTGGCGTATACGTATGGTGTGGTACCGTGGCTTTGAATGGATCAGTAAGAGGCCAATGTGCGGTGTTACAACGAGGATCAGCGTGCTTAAAGCAGGAACGCTGTGCACAATGCGTCACTACGGCGAGTACGACTTCGAAGTAGATTTCGTGCTGTTGTCACGCTGCGTCAGAATGGGTCTGAAACGATTTTGCGTGAGTGCGTGCGTGCGGCGAAGACGACGAAATTGGGGCCAAATGACAAAATAGAAGAAGAGTGTCGAGAAAGAGGTGTGAATATGACTGATAAAGGAGGGTATGTGTGTGTCTGGTAAGACACTACAGTAAACTGAGCAAGGAATGACTGAAAGGACTGAGTAACTGAAGGGAGTGACAGCAGCTCTACGATTCTCGACTTGAAAAAATACATCGCAGACTCAGCGACCGCCAGCATACTTATCCACGCAATGGCACAGCATACCTGGAGAATAAAATTGGTCACTGAGACATAGGTGCTGCTAGCATCGCCACGTCGCGAATACACCATACGTACCCAATCCCCCCCCCCCCCCATCCGAAGTCCGAGCGCAGTCGTCAGCGGCGCGCATCGCCGCAACATGTAAGCTGCGGCTGCAGGTACAGCAAAAGCCCCCATCTATACATCCGATTCGCAAATTTCACATCGGGGCCACGCGTGTGGAAATTAGATGGCGCCCGTGTGGAGATACCGTTGGTGAGATCGTGTAAGACGGCCATTGTGGTGTTAGAACTTGCATGCCAGTCATCTGCCAACCCAGTAAGCCAAGCACAGCAACGCGCGAACGAGAGCATTGCACGTAAGTGAGCGTGCCTGGTTCCTGAAACTCTCTTACATCACGACCAGGTGATGGAGGCTGGAAACTACCGATGACTTTTTTCTTCTTTTCTGAATGGTGATTGGTGAGACCTGGAGCTACTACGGGGCAATAGGAAAAGAAAACATGCACGTGGCGAGCAGGCTTATCCCTGACCGCCCGTTCGTTTCCTTATCGCAAGTAATCCGCTCACCCGCCCGAGCATGTCCTTGATCAGGATGAAGGAGAGAGACCAGGGTCGAAGAGCGAGGATTGGGAGAAAAGAAAGACATAAAGAAATAAGATGCATGACTGCATGATGTGCCCTACCCGGCGTGGAGTATTCAAGGGCCCATGCGCAGTTATGATGCTGTCTACAAGATAGAAAACAGAGGCATGGTACACGCGCCTATCCACTCGTAGCTCGATCGTAGAAAACAATCCCGAGTCTGTTGTGACCACAATCCTCTCGCCACTTCAGAGGCAGCCATTCGGACCATGGCCAGTCCTGTCTGCCTTTACCGCCCTGTCGCTTGCAGTTGCCATCACCTGTTGGCAGCGCAAATCTCGAAGGCGACGCCCTTCTCGACACCGCATGCGCCAACCGGGGCGCCAGGCTTGTAGTCGAACTCGGCGACAACATAGGCCTCTTGAGGGCACCACACATTGGCCTCGCACTGATAGCTCGGACAGTCGGCACCAGCCGCAGCTTGGATCCCTCCATCGTGGCCGGGGCAGGCGCTCAGATCCTGCTCGCCGTTTGCGTTCTTCATGCAGTCGAGGTATGAGATGTCGTACGAGACCGTCTTCTTGTCTTCCCAGACTGTGTACTCGAACTGCATGGGCGTGGCCATGTCCTTGGTCCTGGAGAGCTTGAGCGAGATGCCGCTGTGATCACAGCTGCGGATCTTCTCGCTGTAGGTGGTGTTGGCGGCGACGAGCTGGCAGTCGGTGCCGGGCCCACAGCTTGAGGCGCCCACGGAGCTGACGTAGATGTGGTAGTCACACGAATTCACGAGGATGGCAGAGTTGGCCACGGGAACTAGAGGCTTGTAAGCGATGGCGCCATTGGCAGGGGGTATGGCGGATGAGACAGCTGAAGGCGCGCGGTTGGAGGGTGAGGCAGATGGTGCAGGTGCAGTTCCGTTTTTGGGCGGTAAGGTAGATGGTGCAGGTGCAGTTCCGTTGTTGGGCGGTAAGGCAGATGGTGCATCAGCAGGCGGGGCTTGCTTCACAGGCTGCGTATTGATGAAAACCGACGTCGACGACGAGGTAGTGCCTAGCGGAGCCGCTGAGGTAGAGCTAGGCGGAGCGCTTGTAGGATCAACCGTGACCGTTTCGTACGCGATCTCGGTCACGGTAACTACCGCCGTCTCGAGATGGCGACGGCCGACTTTATGGTGGTGGAGATGACCATGGCGCGCCCCAGCGGCGAGGAGGGGCAGCGACAAGAAAGCTGCTGGGTTGGCGCGCATCGCGTGTTTTGTTGTCGCGAGTGGTTGTTGGTGCTGAGTCACGATGTTGTAATAGCGTGCGGTTGCAGTTGTTGTCGTTTCGAGATCGAGAAACAGAGCGTTTCGAGTTGCAAGGTTACCAGGCAGACAAAAAAATGAGTGTGTGGAAAATTCGCTTGTTGTGTTGTTACTGTGGTCGCGCGGTGCACAAAGAGACTTTACGTCAAAGGTGAACGTGAGTATACCCACCTACCGGAGAAGAGTTGCGCCGTCGCCCGCCGATGAGAAGAACACAAACGGTATAGAGAGATTACTCAGTATCCACCTTTTCTCCACGCACGCGTTGCACGCTGGGGTTCACTGAATGCCCACCGCTGGTTGCGGTGTCAACCCGAGCAAAAACCACACGTGAGTGCCCAATTTCGTCAAAGCGGCACGACATGTCGTGAAGAAGAAACTTGTGACTGAAGGGGGAAAAGCGACAAAGTTCGGCGAACAAAGGTAGCAAGGTAAGAGCTCAACTCCGCTTGACAGTCCAGGTTTGGAAGAGAGGAAAATTGAATTACTCGCACAGAGATCTTTGACAGAACAACCTCAAGTCTAAACCATCATACGCTCACTCAATAGGACCAAGTGGCATCGAAGGATGCGGGTTCTTCCGGCTCTGCGAATAACACGAGTACATCGGGCTATCATCAATTAGCTTTCGTTTGCAACAATCACATGCCAGGCGAGTACTTACTCATCATATCCCGTCCACCCCACGCACTTCCAGCAATTAAATAGGCCAGTTGGATCATACCGCTTCTTCACTGCCAGTAGCTTGTTATACTGGGTGCCGAAGAAAGTTTGCTGCCAATTCTCCTCTGTCCAGTCACCCTCGTTCATGTAACAACCCCCACCTGGAGTCAGAGCTTTGAACGGCTGAATGGAAGCGGAGATGGTGTTCTGTTTTTGCGTTCGCTCGTTGGGGGGTGTATTGGTTGTCCATGCGGCGCCCATGATCACCTCCCAGAGTGAATCTCGCCAGATGGGGTTCACACTAGTCTTGCCGTTGTCTGGGAAATTGTCAGGCCCTGTAGCATAAAGCTGGGCGCCCCCTCCACCGCGGTTGGTGTAGGAGAACTGCATTGCGGTGACGACGGCGTTGACGAGTTGCTCGATGTTGTCCGGTGATGAAAACAACTCTCTTGGAATGAAGCGACCTGCCTCAATGAGGCCTAGACCGACAGGGCCGTTGCGAGATATCTCAGGTCTTGTGGTAAACGTGTGCCACTCGGAAAACTTATCGAATGAATAATAAGTGCTCTCCGTGATATTGAGGCCAGGATAGTCGGCCAGGAAGTCGTGCCACTGTGAAGTGATGGCCTTGATCGCTTCTGTGTCGCTAGAAGGCATGATCTGCAGGGACACAATGTGGTCGGGGAGCAGGAAATTGTATCCTGCGATCCCATGCTGAGCGAAAAGAGTCTGGTTTGAGGCAAGTGCTCTAATGATGTCGCGATGAACCTTCGATTCGGTAATGTTCAATTCACCCTCCGGCACTGGGAAGTGAGCATGGAAGCTGTAGATATTGAGAGGAACAGCCGGGTGCAGTTGAAACTTGTATGATGTGAGCACGGCATAGTTGCCGCCTCCACCTCCTCTCATAGCCCAGAAGAGGTCCGGATCGGTGCACTCGTTGATGGTGCGATGTTGGCCATCAGCGGTGACGACTTCGAATTCAACAGCTTGGTCGACCATGAGGCCATAAGCAGGTCCTAGCGGGCCATGACCACCTCCTTGACCAAAGCCTCCTGCAATACCCACAGAGCCCACGGCGCCCACTGTGACAAGCATACCAAGAGGCTCAAAGAACTCCCACGCTTCGTAGGCTTGTATTCCCGCACCAACCTCTCCAATGTTCTCGTAGCGGGCCTTGCATCCCTTTGGCTGGAACGTCTTGTAGTAATTGGTGTCCTTCATGTTGTGTGTCCAGATCGCCAGGGAGTTTGCGGCGTTCGATCGGCCAAAGTAATCATGCCCGGTATTTTTAATCGAAACTCGCACGCCGTGTTTGCGAACAAAGTCCAGTGTCTTTCCAATATCATCTGCTGTCCTCGCTTCAACGTAGTATGTCGACAGTCTCCCTAGCGAGCAAGTTCCCGAAACGCGCGATGACGGGTTGAAAGTGTTGAGAGCGCATTGCGACTGTCCGCATGTTTCCCAGTCGAGGAACTCCATTGCGCCATACTGTTGAGTTCTCGAGACACCGTCTCCGTAGCTGCTCGCTACATCTTGACACTCATCGCTAGATGAGCTAGAGTAACATGGCCTGGCCCAGGGAACTGTGAGTCTGAGACGGCCGCTGATGCTCTGATTGAATGCGCTCCAATCCCTCCTAGAGGGCCAGCAATATTGTCCTGGAAGACAGGTATAATTCGAGGAAGTCGCTGCCTCGTGTGTTGGTACTTGTCCGGCACCGTTCGAGGTTGTAGTTGTAGAGAGTCGTCGATGGCAAAAATTGTAAGATCCGTATAGAGCGAGGCCACACAGTAGAGGGAAGAGTAACGCGCTCCGTACAGAAGTGCCCGTTCTCGAGCACTCAGTCCTACTTATTTGTTCGCATGCTTCAACGCTGCTCTGCGCTTTGTCGATGTGGGCGAACTTTTCGTTCAATAACGGTTGCTGTTCGATCCATGCCATGTTGTCAGTCAACTGGTATGACTTCCGACTGATATTAGTTGAGACGATATATGCACCTGTCCTTTCTCAGACTGTAACAATCGAACAAAAAGCTGCCCCAACGCGACGAACCCCCATTATAAGCAAAAGGCCGTACTGTACAGCCACAATCTGATGTGGTTATAGCTCTCTGTTTCTCACCTCCACTCCGAGCTAGCTCGAAGCATTCTCCATTTGGAAAATGGCTGATTCCATTTCAGCCCCAACACCCCTCACGCCAGGGATTGACCAATCATCTCACCAAGACGAGCCAAGGATCGACTAAGGCGTAAAAACCGCAGCAGGCAAAAGGTGGTGAAGGCTGACACGGAGACTTTCGGCGAGTACAGAACACGTGCTGTGGGTAGTGCAGAATTTCCTATGTTTGCCGCATGGCCCCCACGCGTTCGATGCTGGCGCTTAGCAACCTAGCAACCTCGTATTCTGCGCTTGGCTGTGCCTTGCAGCTAACCGATAACAGCAGCTCCCGTGTAGGGGCTATTTTCTCGATGCGCGACCGGGAAATTTTGCGAGGCAGGTAAGGTGAGGTATGGCAGATCTACGCCTCCACGATTTTTTTGGCGAGGACGCGCCTCGAGATGTGGATCGTCGACGTTTGGAAAGGACGAGGGAGGACCCCTCATTATCACTCACTTCAGGCTCGAAACGACAGGGTAGGCAGACTTCAGCTTCGGATACCTTCGCTTACCGGAAACGTGATGAGATTTTAGCGTTTTCAGTCCTGTAAACCGGTCTGATCTAATGCTCACCCTATGTAATGGTTTTTGGTCTCTCTTACCCTGACGTGCAGTGGCACCTCACCTTTGGTGAGACGGTGCTGCCTGTTCCGCCCTAGCTTTATTTATGGTCGCTCACCTAGAAATACTGTCTGTCGTTTCACACAATACAAACTCACTTCAATCCTTCAATATTACTTGTGGACGCGCTGCCCAGGAACCCCGACACCCTAGCATATCTCAAACGCCACAACGACATCATTGATGGGATTGAATGTCGTGGATTACGGGCCATGGTTGTACCCTCGCCACTTAGTCTGGGTTCTAACTTAGTACCATGGTCTTATACAGGGCCGCCCCAAGTATTCCACGGCCCCAAGGCTCCCCAATCGACACCAGCATCGATGCCATTCCCATTACCATTCATACCAAGGCCCATCCCCAATCCCAAGAACTCCATCCCCTCGAACCCATCCAACCCTGGCCCAGAGAACAAATCAAGTCCGAGATCCAGACCCAACGCATCGCCCGCTGGCGTAATTTCCTCCACGGCTTTGGGATCCAACACCGTATCGATCACCCGAGTGAATATCTTGGATGCTTTGCGGCAGAGGTTGTAATTTGCTTCACCCTGCCTCGCCCCCGAGTTCTCTATATGCGCTGCAGCGTCGAGGTGCGATATTAAAACGCTCAACAATCTGATGATTTCAGCGCGCGATACGTCAGTAGGGAACTGCTGGCCGTTGTAATGTTGTTCGCGTAGCGCAGTAGCAAGGGCAGATGCAGCAGGGACTCCGAAGAGAAGCATGCATTGCAACATATCGCGGTGGACGTCATAGGAGCGGTCACGTATAGTGCCAAGGGTCAGGGTGTTGGAGAGAAGGTCGACTGATACGCGGAGAAGAGCCGGATTGAGGGTTAGAGGTGTGTAGTCGAGGAGTTTCTGGATCATAAACTCGCTGTACCAATGGGTTAGGTGTACGACGATGAGCATGAGGCAGACCATGGCTGGGACGTCTTCTTCCCAGCAGGTCTTCCAATAGCGCATGTGTTTTGGGAGGGTTTCCCATGAAGTGCGGATGCGCTGGGATATATCTCTGCGAACCCATTAGCATTCAAACATGAATGGCTACAACGTAAAGCATACAGGAGCTGAGCCTCTACGTTTCCATCCATCTTGATGAAAGAGAACTCGAGGATCTCTTCGCGAAATCGGAGCGATATGTGGCGCAGACGCTGCAGACACACGTTAGTGTGCGCCTTTGAGCAACCAGCGCGGAGCACGAACCATCCATGAAGCCCGTAGCCACCTTTCTTTGGTGTTCCATCCCTCAGGATCTAACGCCTGTATGGCAAGTTCCAAAGCAGCCTGGTCGCCAGTAACCTCGTCATCGGCCAGGTCAAGTGGAAGGCTAATATCAGTATGTCTTTTACTTATTCGTATCGGGCGCCCAAGAAACGTTGATATGGATTTGTCCTGGTTGTACGACGAACAAAAGATGCGTCGACGGGTCTCTGCTAGCCATGTGGGAGCATTTGCGCACTTCTTTTCTTGATGGATGCCGAGAGCGTATATCTGCGTCGACAGCTCTCCGATGCGTCGCCAGGCTGGTGGACCTGCTAATTTTAGCTTTACTTCGATTAAATGTCTTTACCTCATACGTACCAGCGTAGCCGCACATCGTTCCGGTGAAGAGATAGTTTTCGTAATACATCCATATCGTAATGTCGTTGACCGTGGCCAGCATAGTCGTCAGGAACAGACAGGTCGTACTTGCGCGAAGAAGCTCATCGGTGAACCGCGACTGCATTCCTCTATTTTCAGGATTATTGAACATATCTGGAGAGAAGCCATACGTGAGAGATCTTCCAGCAGTTGCAAGAAGGCAGCCGAGAATCTCGAAGCGTAGATTCTCTCCCGAGTGCAATATGTGAAAATCATGGGCTTCCAAGGATTGCGAGAAGATGAAGGGTCGTGCCGTGCTCTCCAGGACCTGAGCTATCAGTTCGGGACCTGGTGATTTGTGCCGGAGGTCGTGTTTATCGACCACAGATTCTAGCGCGTTGATAGCATCGATCTGGAGCTGTGCCGGTATAACACCGGCTTCGTTACTTGTGTTATACCAAAGGATAAGTTCCCGTATGGAGTTGTAGTGGCGCAAGGTACTCAACACGTCACTCGCCATCTGGTATCTCATAGACTTTGACAAGGTGTGTTGATGCGTGAGCTCTCGATCGGATCTTTCAGAAGCGACAGACTCTTCGCGTTCGCATCGACCTCCAGATCCAGGTTCCACATCTTGGGGGAGAAGCACAGCATAAGAACCAGGACCAAGAAAGCCCGGGTGGTAGACATCGGCCGCAACGGCGTCTGCAAGCTTATCGCCTCGCGCTGGAGAAGGTGGGGCAAAGACTACCCCAGAGTCTGGATTCTGTTTCGAACGTCGTCTGTTCGCGTCAATCCCTCGTCCGATGTTCGAGCCTAGGTGTTGCATACTTTCTCCTCAAGGGACGAGACTCGCCAGTGCCCGACTCAGCAGCGGTATGCCGAGGCTTAGTCAAAGGTGCTGGATGGTAGAAACAGCGCTCTTCAATGCCTCGTTGGCGACACCGGTCGCATTTGGGGTGGCCATGGTCACATTTTGTTTTGTTCAGCCTGCATGGTTCGCAGGATGCTGGCTTCCCATTGCGTCTGCTACTGTTTTCGTTCCTGTCGATTGTTAGCGTAGGCAGTGGGGTCATGAAAGGGTGGAGTACATTATGAGCCGCGCAACGTCTGCTGTTGAGCTCGGTTACTACGACGGCCACCGACTATCAAGGATATATCCGACTGGATGATTGATAGAAGTCCAAGGCAAGGTATCATTGGTGTTGCTGCTGGACTGAGCCGTGACGAAGCTCTGGGTTCGTTATCGATGAGAGGAAACGCTAGTCCGCATCGACTCAAGGCTGAATTTCACTGCTGCACCTCACATCGCATGCATCATCGAGTCAACCTGACCTCAGCCTCAGCCTCGTCGGAGTATAGACGATATGGCAGCCTATCGAGGCTCCGGCCTGAATATGGGCTTCTTGATCACCGTACTGACATTCTCCGTCTGGCATACAGGAGGCCCTCGATGACATTTGCCACCACCTCCGATCCGCATCTAGTACACTGAAGCTATACAGGCTCCATTTCCCGCATAGACGTTGCTACTAAGAATGATTCACAGAAACAACGACCCTGATACCCTCCGAATCGGCCTTGCTCACGCCTTGGGCTTTCCCAAATACCCGATCGATAACACGGCTGCACCGTACCTCAACTACCTCACGAACCGTCACATTGGCAGAGGCACACTAGACGGGTACATCAGGCTATTGATAAACATCATCGGTCATTTTGAAGACGGATACACGAATAACCAGGATTCTCCTCCTAAGAGAAGCATTCAGGGGCTGCTGGACACTCTATCTGCCTCGACAGACCTAGAGTATTTCACCGATACTGAGGCAGACGGTGGGACGAGACGTGAAGATGTGGAGGACACCGTACTATATGCTATTGGGACATGGACGATGCTACTGAGCTCATTCGTCCACCTGCCATTTGCTGGTGGTTTCCGAAAGGTCACTCTGGCCTACAGATTACGAACGCAGGGTAAGAGATCTGGCTGCCAGTCTTATCAGGAGGATGTGGCAGGGTTGGTCATAGGCAGTGGCCTGCTTCCAGCACCTAGCCAGCATACACGTTTCAATGACATCGCGGCTGACGACGGCAACATACGGGCTGCATTGCGACTGAGTACTTTACTGAAGCCTTTGCACGGCTCACAGGCAGACCTCTCACTAAGCTCTGGTGTATCAAACTGCTCCGTTGTGGACGAGGATCTACAGAGCCGCCTGGTCCGTGGCTTCCTCCACGACTTGGACTCCCTGGAGTCGTTCTCCATCAACTCAAGGCGCCTCAATGCATACACTTTGAAGGTCTTTGGAGCGGTGGAACTAGTGTGGACTTACAATGTCTCTCGACATCTGCTGTTGTCAAAGCGTAACGGTCGGCACATCCTGGAAGTCTTCGCGCTGCCATGTGCGCTTACTGCTCTAGCGTCAGAGACGGTTGGCATTTGCCCTGAGCTAGCACAGGAGATTGGGGACTCCTACGCCTTATTGTTCAACGCATCTGAGACTCCTCAGCATGCCAAACTTGGCAGGGTCTTCGGTGCGCAAAAGTTCTGCTGGTGCTGGTCATGCTCCGCGCAACGATACCGCAATCAAGCAATCGCCGGGTACAAGAAGTTCAGCCAGTTTCGTACATCAACAGCAAATAGGAGCCAGCAAGCGCAAGGAAGTGAATACGACCCGTTGCTGGTTGAATTGATTAGCAATGAGCCATCTGATTGGACACCAGACCTGTTCCCCAGCCTTTGGTCGCGTATCATGATCTTAGAGGAGCATCTACAGTTAGCTAAGCCATGGAGCATCTGGGTGTTGTTTCGCGATCGCAGAGATACGTTGCAATTTTGGACATTTCTGTGAGTCTACCCATGACCAACAGATCATCATCATGGCTAACGACGACTAGCTTCGCGACCATTATTGTGTTCTTAACGGTATTGCAGGTTCTACTGAGTATTGCGCAAGTTGCCGGGTCTTTCGTATGATGTATCAATATGATGTATCAAGATCGATTCGCATTCCTGGCCCGTGGATTAGATCGCAAGCTGTTTAATCTTAGCTATACGAATTACTTTTCGACAGCATGTGCTACTAATTCTGATACCGACAGTTGAAGGCATTCAAACGCGGCCGATGCAAGCACACCTTGCTTTTGACGCGTGTTCGCTTAGTATGTTCTGTGAGTGGCTGGCTCAACGGAGGAAGTGTACTTTGCATGTGTAATAGGTAGTTTTCTGCCTTGCTCCGCCCCCCAACGCTCAAGTTAGGCAACTCCCTGGGAACGTTGTGCTGATAGTCCCGCTCGTTTACGATGCTAGTTAATTCAGATACTTGAACGCACGGTGTGGCGCAGCCTTTTTTTTGACCTGACCTTCAACCTAATGTTGTCTGGCGCCTACTGATTTCACACTTCGCATGCACCCCCGAAATTCTTCAACTTTAAAGAACTACTACTTGTGGAGGTCCCCGGACCCTGATCACTCTGCTACTTCCAATCGACGTGGCGACTTCGTTGCGGTACGTTTGCTCGGCTCCAAGCGGGTCGGCCTTATCGCGCAGCCCGAGTATACAAATCCCTCCTAGTCGTCTTGTTCGCTTGGAATCGCGGTTAATATTTCTGTCGCTAATTTTCGCCTTTGTCAACGCACTTCGTTACATCATTGTGATGGTCGAAGGCATCTTCTCAACCGGACTTTTCGGTATGTCAAGTTACCTGAGTCCTCCTGTTGCTTCCGATCCGTTCACTTGGAGTCCTACGCCGCTAGACCAGGAGCCATCGGAGCAATGGCGCACAGGAATGCCAATTTCGGACTTAGCTGGAAGACGGAGGATGCAGAACCGAATTGCACAGAGAAACTATCGTAGGCGACTTAAGAGTAGGCTCGAAGAGCTGGAGAACAGGGCCGTAACTCGACCCGGCGACAGCAAACAGGACGAGAACCCGGAACAGACATACCATCCAGAGTTAGATCCCATTCTTACCAGCCCACACCCAGAACAATTGGCGAATCGCAATGCTCCTGCTTTTCATTCCGTCAATGAGAAGACTGAGCAAGGTAGCTCATCGAGGCACGCAGTTGACGTGAACTCCCCATGCAACACGTTGTATATCGGCAATCTGCCGTTGGAAGCTTCCGAGCCCGAGCTATGTGCACTTATAATTAAGCAAAAGGGACACAAACGCACGTGTTTCCGAACAAAAAAAAACGGCCCTATGTGCTTTGCCGAGTTCAACGATATCGCCTCGGCCAAGAACGCACTGAGCAATCTTTATGGTTGTCTGTTATCGAACAGCACCAATGGTGGTCTGCGGGTTAGTTACGCCAAGAATTCATTAGGAATACGACGGGTGAATCCCTCGACCAACATGGTACTTCCAACAATCGAGGCAATGAAGCATCGACCTATCAAGTGTACTTGTGGCACCGCAAAGGACGAGGAAAATATGTTGGAGTGCGAGATTTGCGGTTCGTGGCAGCATATTGCTTGCTTCTACGGGAATGACCCAGTGGAAGCTCATAAGTGCCGTGATTGCTTATTGCAGCGAGAATCCGACGGTGGACTTGGCGACGAGATTTACCTGCGGCGATGCTCTTCGTCGACGTTATCAAGTTTGGAAGAAGCACTTGCCGAGCCAAAATCAAAAAGTCATATGGACATTACGCACAAGAGAGCTAGAGACGAGCAGTTCCACCATGGAATAGAACCATCAAAACGACCCACTGCCCACGAGTTGCACGTAAAACTACGACTCCACGACAACGAGCCTCATATTTTGCGCACATCATACAGCTTGCTCGAAGAAGATTGGATGCAAGTTCAATGTCTACTGCCAGACATTTGGAAGTGGGACGTAGAGTACCAAAACACGCATACGGAAGTCGGTGGACATCATGGCTCCTGGACATGTACACCACTGGAACCCGATGAACCAAAATGCTACCCGCTCACCATAGCGAGTGCTCCGGTCGTGCTGCCTGTGGAGTACCAATGGCCCCCCATAGGCGGTGTTACGCCACCTCCCGACCCACGACCTTCAGCACCAATTGATCCCTGTGCCAAAATACCGCTAGAGGTAGTGCGAGACCTCTTCCTTACGTTTGAAGGCAGCATTGGATTCTACCTGCTTATAAACGGGCTCTTGCAGGTCATTGTTCCGAACAATTTCGACACTGCTTGGGCGTCTTCTCATCTTCCGCATAAATATGGAGGACTGAAAGTTTGCTATATTTCGCAGACCATGGAACCGACAATGCTACCGAGCAAGACTGCGACCACGGGAACAAGCCCTTCATTGATGTCTCCGAGCTCCAGTATATCGAACATTTTCCGGCTTAATCGACCAAGACCGGTTGCTTCACTTGCCCCAGCACTCAAAATCAATGATTTTATCGAGGCCAGACCAAGGTCAAGTCACAAGAAAGAAAAATACTCCGGGCGCATCGGGCTGAAAGTAAGCAAAGATGGAGACCCGTATTTGGTCATTTCCACGCATGTGATTACTGAGGCGATACTGGCAAAGTCGCATCGGGACGCTTTCTTTGGGGGGAGTCGAGATGATCGGTTTGAGAAGCTGGAAGATGACTGGAATGAACATGTCGAAATATGGGCTGGAAACGAGAAAGTAAGCGCATAATTTCCCATTAATCAAGATGAACTAGGAACCCCAATTCGTCAACCCAGTCGGAATGACTCGGATGTACGCTGTGAATCTCGGCGGGACAAGTAAGAATATTTTGGCCGACATTTAGGTTATGCTATAGCATTGCTCTCTCACATATAGCGATACAAGTTGCTAACTCTGCTCCCAGATTGGCAGCATCTCCAAAACCTTTGACCCAAAAGCTAATCTCTACCCAAACGGCTTCCACCACGACATCACCCTCATCGCCCCCACCTCCCGCGCCACAACTACGGCCATCAAATCCCTCGTACCCAACCTTGGCTGGCTACACCGCTCATCCTGGACCTCCCTCCGCCGACAAATTTCCCCAGTCAGCTTCCTATCCCCAACCGAGAACCAAAGAGCTGCAAAAACTATAAAATGCTCCCTCCCGTCAGAAGTGCTCGTCGTAGGCGAAGGCATCTTCCTAAACCAAACTTCATCCACCACCACGCTAAAAGACCACGACACATCAACGTGGAAATGCCTCGTTTCCCGCGCTCTGCTGTACCGCGTGTGCCCTGACCTCGACCCGCCCAACGGCTACAGTGGCATGGCGCTTTACGCCATGGGAGAAAGAGAAGATGGGACCCAGGGGCCTGGTGTAGTCGGATTCCAGAGTTTCGTGCAGCGAAGTGGCCAAGTGCAGAATTTCGCCATGTCGGGTCCTGCGCTAGAACGCCGGTTGCAGATGGGGAGAGTGGCGTTTTATGGGGCATTTGAAGTACCTAGGGAGCTCAAAGGGTATGATATTATATAGCGTTCCTTAGAGAAATTCTAGTTAGCCATCGCTATCTTGAGCAAAAAGGAACTTAGATGACATCCCCGTCTCCACCTTCCTTTCCCTTTACTTAGCCACAACACTAGCAGAAAACATCAAAAACATGCAACAGCGGGGATTTGCTAGTGGTCACCCACCCAACTACTAATGATAATCCGCCGGTATCTTGCTTAAATAGGGCTGAGCAATCGGGAAGCCTTGTTATCACTTGCGCGAATGTCACGAAAGCTCTTGATTTTACTGTATGGAGTTGAGCATGGGCACGGTTGCCTGTAAGCAGAAACCGCAAAGCAGTACATTAACCACATCCTTGAGATAATAGCTGTTGTGGGTGGCTCCACAGCCTTATGTTTGTGAAGCCGTGATCTTGGTGTTCCCAGGCGTTGGCTGAATCCGGACGTTTGCCGAACCTGCACGGTAGTAGCGCGCGACTGTCCGCGCGATCGTCGACTTGCCCGTCCCCGCCAGGCCGCTTAGCCAGAAGATGCATCGCTTATCTCGTTCGTCCGCCCAGCTGTGTATCTTCTCCAAGAGACCGACGCGCTTCTTGGAAAGGCAGGTCCGCTCATGCTGCTTTGCGAGCGAGTTGAAGGGCGCGTCTTCGGCGTGCAGTGAACGGCCGAGGTGTTTCCCGAGCGCGCTAGGCATCTCGTGGTCCTGGCGTCCTTAGCGTGTTTTCCCAAACGCGTCGTCGCTACTCCTAATCTCCATATTGCACAGCTTGCCGCAGCCTCAACTTTTGTTCCACGAGACACCCGTTCCTCTGTTTCTGCCGTCACATACGTCTCCAGTCAGCTGCTCCCCGGCGCTCTCGGCGTTCTGCCTGTGCGGCTATGCTACCATTAACAACATGGTTCCCGCGGAAACGGAAGCGCGAATCCAGTGTCTCCATACTTGTCAGCGAGCGCGATAGCGATGCGATCGAGGTCCGTCCACGGGAAAAGGTTGCACGTGAGGGTCCGCCCGAGCGGCCTCCGTTGAAGGAGACACAGACGAAGGGAAACGCCGTGAACGGACAGCGCGCAGCAACGCATCTTCAGAGTACGCCGTGCTAATCCAGTCTCCTCTGTGACTTTATCAACGACTGACTGTTGTTTAGCTTCAGCTTCCCTTGAGCGTCTTTTGGCTGCGACGAGCCTCTCTGCAGCCCTGCCACAGGCAGTGAACGAGACTGTACGACTTAGCTCTTGCCGCAACTGCCGCACTCGTGGCGGTAACCGTTGCCCTATGGTTGTCATCCCCAAGAGACATATCACCATCAAGGAAAACCGTGAACCTAGAAATGCCAGACGTGGCGCGCCAATCGAGCGCAGCGACACCGAACACGACGGGCAGTTTCTCGAAAACGACGATGGAAGCGGTGCACTTGCCTCTCCCCCGCGCCCGCATACACGAACTTCGGCACGTCCTCGTCGTAATTGCGGAAGAGTTTCATACGTCGATTCGTTCCTGGATGATTCATTACACCAAGTGCCCGAAGTCGAGGACGAGGATGATGCGGAAGCATACATATCTCCTGCCAGCGAAGATGAGAGTGAAGTGGATGAAGTGGATGAAGAGGATGAAGACTCAGTGCCTGCATATTCCGACTCTGAAGCATCGGCTCACAGCGGGGTCGATATGTCGGAGGAGATAATGTTCGAAGATGGCGATCTCATCAAGGTCGACGAGCCGATCGAGGCCATTACGAAGACTCACAGGCAGAAGAAGACCTGGAACTCGTCACAAAGCAAGGCCGGCAAAGGAGCCGATCTCAGTCTTCCACCGCTCAGTAACATTAATGACATCTTCGAAGATCTGACAGATAAGGCTGCATCGCTCGGCCTTTGCGATGCGCTCGCGAATCTGAAAGGGGGTGTGATCCATGTCGCTACTATGTGCTCTGGTACTGAGTAAGAATACCAGATGCTGATTGCGTGAAACCGACTAATTTCATACCACCACTTTCTAGGTCACCTTTGCTAGCACTCGACCTAATATGGAAAGGTTAGCCTCCAATCTCGTGGAAGCACTCGTATAGAAACTGACAACCTTTACAGCTCTGGAGCAGCGTGGCCATCATCCAGTCAAGATCCAGCACCACTTTTCCGCTGAGATTGAGGTCACAAAGCAAGGCTACATTGAAAGGAACTTCAGGCCAAAAATATTGTATCGAGACATTCGCGACTTCATTCCGACTGAATCCAAAACAGCCACCACGGCCTATGGTGCTGAAGAGACAATCCCTGGCGGACTGCACATTCTCATCGCTGGATTTGTTTGCAAAGATCTCTCACGCATGAATAACCATGCAAAAGGCTTGGACAGCAATGGAGAGTCCGGCGACACGTGGCGCGCTGTGTTCAATTATGCAGATCGCTACCGCCCGAGCATCGTCCTCCTCGAGAACGTAAAAGCGACCATAGCCACATGGCAAGACGTGGTGGGCCGTTGGGACAGTATCGGCTATGAAGCAGCTTGGGTCTTCTGCGACTCCAAGAAGTACTATCTGCCGCAGACAAGAGAGCGCATGTACATGATCGCCATCGAACGTAGCCAGTTTGGTAAGAATGTGGATAAAGCGGTGGTCCAGTGGCAAGATTTGATGCAGAAGTTGCAACGACAATACAGCAGCCCATACGAAGCGTTCCTTGCCGATTCGCTACAGGAGCCGAGCCCCTACAGCATCCTCCTATCCGAGACGGATTGGGATCTTTGTAAGCTGAGATATGACAACATTCGATCTAGCGAGAAGCTCGGTATTCTGCGACCGATCACGAGGTGGAGCGAAAATGGGACAGTAAGGTACGCTGAATACTCTTTCTCGTTTATGAGATACTGAAACTGACTGTACGGTCTAGGCCACCTGACTTTGCCAACCTAGAATGGTACACTTCGCAATCCTCAAGAGTGTATGATGCGATCGAAGTCGCTCATCTGCAAGGTGCGCGCAATGGCTACGACTCCTTATACAAGATGGCAGTCTGGGATGTGAGCCAAAACGTGGAGCGATTCAGGGCGCACCATGGCATAGTATCCTGCATAACGCCTGGCGGATGCAACTTTGCGAGTAATCGCCAACACGCTCTCAGTGGAAGTCAGCTTCTTGTCTTGCAAGGCATGCCTCTCGATCGACTTCTGTTTGCCACTGAGACACAGAGGGACCTTCAGGATCTAGCTGGAAACGCGATGTCCACAACAGTAATCGGCGCCTCCCTCATCTCTGCAATCATCTCTGGATGGAAATCTTTCCATTCCCAATCCTCGCCGGCTCAGACATTACCAGCCGCGAACCTTGCCCAAACTTTGCCTACCAATACGACTGCTCGTACCGACTTGTTGAAGCAGTCTAGACTTGACCCTGGTTTGATCGAAGAGCTGGACTTGGATAAAATGAAGCAAGAAGCAAAGCTGAGTGCACGTTTGTGCAATTGCGAAGGGACCAAAAGTATCTGCAAAGCATCAGTGCGGATATGCTCGGCCTGCGAGCATACGGCATGCACAGCATGTGCCGGTAATCCTAGGCACCTTTACAACGAAGTATTGCCGAGGTCTCTACGGACGCAGACACCTGCTGAGTTCATCAACTTGTGGCGATCTAAGTTACCCGCGCGACTGAAATTTGGCACATTCCCGGACATCCGCCGACTTGCTTCCGACTTGAAGGCAAGTGACCAAAATACGAAAGAATACGTGGATGTCGTAGTGGAGGCGCGCATCGATGCTCAGTACTTTTGCATGGGTGACTTCGTCAGACAGGATCGTACTTGGAAGGTCACGTACAGCTCACCCAAGGCCACATTAGAGCTTAGAATCGGAAACGAGATTCAATGGCTCTTGTTTGTTCAGTGCTCCCGAACGGTTCCTGGCAATAGTCCTCTGCGTAAGTCGCTCGAAGCGCCGATTGCTCAGGGCATCGCTACTGAAGCATTGCTGGATCCCGAGTGGCAACTCTATGTTCCTTTCACCCAAGACTGCCAGCTGCAGATGAGCAGCTCGTCTGAACGAACCAGCTCGTGGAGAAGTCGACTCGGCCTTCCAGAGTATAGAGCAGAGACGGTGCCGACAAAAATCAGGGTCCAGAGCAACGCAAAGAATTCGAGAGCTCTCGTGGGCGAATACGAGTATCTGCCGCATTGCGGGACCGCGTCAAGCAGTTTGTATAAGAGGTCGACCGAATCTGATCTGTGGGTATACACTGTGGGTGGGGGTATACACGGTGGTTGTACACGTCACGTTGCGCTTCGGTCCGAATGGCAGCCCCACACCGAAGCGGCATATAGACCTCAGCACCCACATTCATAGCAAGACAGAACAATATACAGGAGCATCATAAGGCCTCAGTTCTCACCCGTACGATCGTACAGAGCCTACCAACACTGATCAGTGATTGCATGGCAGTCACAGACAGTTAGGTTAGAAGAGACAGATCCTCTAACCCCGCGCGTTCCCTAGTCACCTATATCAGCGGCGGAGTTATCTGTGCTAAGTTCACTGTTAGCTATATCGGCTTCTCAGCCCAGAGTCCAACCGTTACAGCCGTATCAGAGCGTTCTAAGACGCAGTCCATACACGCACCGACCCCTATCTGGTCGCGTTTGGCCCGTGTACAACAACTCAAGACCACCGACGCATCCCCGGCAAACACAGCCAGCACAGCACGCGTCAACAACAAATGGCGGACGAAACGGCGAGCAGCAATGGAGGCTGCACGCTCACACGGGAGGAATTACTGGGAACCACCAACTTGAAGGCAAGAGATTGGCGTCACATTGATCCAGAGCTTTGGGACGATGATGTTGACGCCCCAGACGACGAGGTAGATGTAGCGGCGGCAACAACGTACATTGCACGAGCAATTGCAGACTATACAGACCGGCCTACAGCAGATGACGAACTCATTGGTGAGTTTCGTCAGGACTTTGAGGGATGGACAAGAGCCATGTTCAAGCGCGCCCATGCAACGTATACAAAGGAGCTCAAGCGGATCCTCCGCTTTAAGGGTGTGTACACTGGCCACCTTAATATGTCACCAATTGAAGCTGTTCTCCAACTGCTAGAGAGTGAGGAGTTTCCCCGGTGGCCTGACGAACAGTTCAAGTACACCAACTTTGACGAGCGGTCAGTTGCACACAGGCTACAACAGGAGCTTAAGCAAGGAAACGACGCTGCAGGACCATTGCGACCCACGGACAGAGGGCCAGCCAGTCGGGCGCAGAATCAAGCATCTCCGACGGCGAGAGATCAGAACCGCTTCCGTGCTCAATCCAGCCAACAACCGGAGCAAGAGCAAGAACAACGGATTGCGAGCCAGCCCACGGATACTATTGAACACACCCCGCAGCCGGACCAGCAACGTCAGCAACGCCCATCAACCTACAATAACTTCGATCGGTTTTGCGGATACACACCGGCATACCCGCAACGCCCAAAGGGACCAAGTCTCCCTCCTATCGAAACATCAGGCGAAACGGACCCGTACAAAGCAATTCCTCCAATCAATTTCAGCAACGAGAAACTGGATGCGACGACAATCAATGCCTTTGTGAAGATGTGGGACCGTGACAAGAAGTACACAGGAAAGCCGTACGACCTCTTGGACGATAAACTGAAGATCTTCTATAGCATCTGCTATCACGCAGATATCGGACCAGGGCAATTCCATGCGGTTTTTCCAAGGATTCTCGATGGCCGTGCAGAGGAGTACTACCTTCACTTTGTCGATCAGCGAATGGATACGTTCCTGACCGCATACACGAAGCTCAAGAACCACTTCGATACGGATGTCAACCACGGCCACTACTACACGGACTGGACGACGACGTCGTTTGTCAAGGTCCGAAGGGAGAACCCCGACAAGAACCTCCACGAAGTGCTCGACATCATGCTAGATAAACTCCAACTGTGCCAGAGAGCGCTTGGCCAGCAATACATCGGAGAATACGCGCTCCGAACGACCGTAATCACAGCATGCCGAGGCGTTAAGGAGCTGGAAATGGCTCTCTACAAGCCGCCTCTGGAATGTGAGGCCCTGTTTGGAGACCTGCGATCCTCGATCGAAAACTCGCTTGCCATGACCGTTTCCATCAACTTCACGGAGGCAGACCCGGATGACCAGTACTACCTGGACCGAAGATACAGCAACACCAACTCGGGAAGAATGCCAGGTGGACGCACTGGATCTACACGCGGGCATGGCGGATCCACACGCGAACGTGGCGGATTCCAACAGCGCTCCGGAAGCAACCCGCAAACAAACTTGCGGAGCGACAAGAAATGTTATATCTGCGGCAAGACGGGCTGTTGGTCCACAAACCATACGCTCGAGGAACGGAAACGCTCCAAATCGCAATATATCGCACACTGCAACATAACAGGGGAGCAAATGGAGTACAACGTGTTCCTCGTGGCATACGAGGGGGAAGAAGTCGACCAGTTCTTCCTAGAAGAGGAAGAGGAAGACGACCAGAGACTTACGGTCAAATACCTCACGGACCAGGCTTTTCTGCACCATGTAACCGGAGAAGACGTCTACAGGTACACGGAACCAACCACGCCCGCGACGCAATTCCTTATCCAGGACCGCTATTCGCAAATCACATATCAAGGCATCCTCCCTGACACGGGTGCCTCGAATGTATCAACAGCTGGAAAGGAGCAGTTCCTGGCGCTCCAAGCCGAGGATCCAACGGTGACTCTGGATACGTCTACATCCGGAAACGCATCAGTCCAATTTGGAAAAGGCAGCATCACCACGTCGATCGGGACTGCGCACGTGTCTACAGAGATTGGAAAGATCAAATTCGAGGTCCTGGACGCCCCCACCCCGTTTCTCCTCTGTCTGAGGGACATGGACCGGCTGCACGTTTACTTCAACAACACCACAGACCAACTAGTACAAGGCAAAGCAACTTTCCCAGTGATCCGAAAATGGGGACATCCGTGGTTCCACCTAAGCCAAGCGGAGCGCGCGCGTGTATTCCTCACAGAAACGGAACTCCGACGTCTACACCGTAGGTTTGGACATCCGGCCGTGGAGCGGTTGACACGACTGCTCAAAAATGCAGGCCACAATGTGGACGAACCAATGCTCCAAGAAATCCAGAAGCTATGCCACCAATGCCAGGCGCACGATCCAGCGCCACGTCGATTCAAGTTCAGGCTGAAGGATGATCGAGAGTTTAACTTCGAAATCCTTGTGGATGTGATGTATCTGAGCGGAAAACCAGTGCTCCATGTGATCGACTTGGCTACCACCTTCAATGGAGCGCGGTTCCTATCATCCATGAGCACGAAAGACACCTGGGAAACGCTCCGCATGCTATGGATTGACACGTACCAAGGACCACCAGATATCATCACCCACGATGCAGGCACCAACTTCGCGTCAGTCGAATTCAAATCCGAGGCAAAGATCATGGGAATCACATGCAAACAGGTACCAGTTGAAGCGCATTGGTCCATAGGCAAGGTGGAAAGATATCATGCGCCGCTCAGACGCGCATATGAGATTCTCAGGGCGGAACTTGACTCCAGAACCAGCGACGACGCTGTGCTACAGATGGCCGTTAAAGCCGTCAACGACACCGCAGGCCCGGACGGGCTTGTACCCACGCTGCTTGTCTTTGGGGCATATCCCCGGATCTCTATGGATTCGCCACCATCACCATCAATGGTCCATCGCGCTGAGGCAATCCAGAAGGCTATGAAGGCGCTGCGGAAGGCTGCAGCAGAACGTGCAGTGAGCGACGCGCTCAATACCAGGAACGGGCCAACCACAAACAAAGTACTATCACTGCCTCTGCAGAGCGAAGTGATGGTATGGCGTGAGAAGAACGGGTGGCAAGGGCCATATAAGATCATCAACATAAAGGACCACGACGTCACGATAGACATGATTAACGGCCCAGCAACGTTCAGATCAACGGTCGTAAAGCCGTACTACCGCGACCCAGCTATAGACGCGACTCCGGCTACAGGCGTAAATCCGGCCAGAGACGCAAACCCGGCTATTGACGTGACCACCATCAAAGACGGGGGAACAGAACCAACCATCACACAGCCGCGACGGCTAACACGGGGAACCACACAAGCAACGCAGCCGCCACAGCTAACACGGGGAATCACACAGGCAGCGCAGCCGCGCAAACGAGGCCGTCCTCCCGGGTCCAAAAACAAGCCCAAGGTCCTGTATCTCTCTAAGAAGGAAGAGGACGACTACGCTCTTGCAGTCAAGCTACGCAATGACGGCGTGATCAACATCCCGGGTGCACCATTTGAAGCATCCGATCAGAAGGAAATTGATGACCTCGTTGGCCGTGGCGTGTTCAGCTTTGAGCTGTTTGACCCAACCGTACACGGCAGATTTCGCATTTTCAAGTCGCGCATGGTCCGGGAAGTCAAAGGCAAGACCATGGTTCCGTACGAGAAATCGCGCCTTGTTGTCCAGGGCTACAATGACGAAGGCAAACACGAGATCTTGACGCAATCGCCGACCATCCAGCGATCAAGTCAGCGACTAATTCTGGCACTGGCGCCCGGATTGCTCAAGGACGACAAAATCAATTGCAACAGAATCAATCGCAACGGAATGTTTGTAGAGCTACGCGATATCACGCAGGCGTATCCACAAGCACAAACAGAGCTGTTCCGCACGATATTGGCACACCTGCCTAAAGAACTCACGACAAAGTATCCCGAGGGAACAATCATTCGTGTGATCAAGCCGCTGTATGGAATTGCGGAAGCAGGAGTCCACTGGTTTGCTACGTACCAAGGACACCACTGCAAAGAACTAGACATGGCCACATCGACGTACGACCCATGCCTCTTGATCACGAACGGAGGACCTGAAGCATTCGGAATAGTGGGTCTGCAAACAGACGACACCCTCGCAATCGGAACGCCCGCATTCTCAAGCGCGGAGGAGGCTGCGCTTCAGAAAGCTGACTTCCGAGCCAAGCCTAAGGACAGGCTGTCCGAAGAGATGCCGCTCGAGTTCAATGGATGTACCCTGACATTGCGCGGAGACACAATCCTGCTCACGCAGAAGGGACAAGGCGCCAAGATTGAGGTGATTGACTTGAAGGCTGAAGACCGAGCACAGAAGTACATGGAGCAACGTGCGCGCGGCGCATACATTGCTTCTATATGCCAACCCGAAGCATCGTTTGACCTCTCTGCAGCTGCGCAAATACAACAACCCGCAGACGGAGACTACGTGAAGCTCAACCGTAGGCTGAGGTGGCAGGCCGAGAACCTGGAACGAGGTTTGCAATACGTTCCTCTCGACCTTGCAACGGCCAAGTTAATCGTATTCACGGACGGTTCCTTTGCAAACAACCAAGACCTCAGCTCGCAGCTAGGGTACCTGATTGTCCTTGCAAACGAAGATGCGCACAGTAGACAAGATACGCACAGCTATCCGGGCAGTTATCCGGACGGCACGTTCAACATCCGGGGCAACGTGGTCCACTGGAGCTCGACCAAGTGCAAACGAGTCACCCGAAGCGTCCTTGCCTCCGAAACGTACGG
>ML976048.1:0-91675 GCA_010015635.1 Clathrospora elynae
AAGTTCAACCTTAAAAAAAGCAGATAGGGCAAGTATAGGGCCTTGAACTTGCTTGACTTGTTTGTTGACATCTATGCACACTGGCCACACACTGTGACAGATTATAAAGCCATCGGCCTCCTTGCGACCTTCTTTTTCTCCCCCCATAGTCGTTTCGTGTGATCCCTGTGTTGGTATAAGAGGCCTCTATGTTGAGCAACGATAACGAGGCAGTAGGGAGTGGAAACTGGTTGATAGTCATAGTATTCATCATCTACGGTATGTCGGACCCTCCCGCATCCCCATGCTGTCATCGCGGCAAGGCTGGGCACGGATCGGTAGCGAGAGGGGCGGTCAATCTTGGCGATCCGAGTGGAGTTCGATCATTTGACGTACTTGGTGTGCGAGCCTGTCGCAACGATGGGGCCCGGCTTGTCATCGACCAGCTTCCATATGGTGGCTGTTGTGAATGCCAAGGATCCGCCCACCTTGCCAGCCCTACCCTCGATCTCGATAGTATCACCATCCTTCGCTCCGCTCTGGTATGAGATGTGAATGTCTGTAGAGACGCCGGTCTTGGTGCGGTTGTCCCACGCAGCAATAGCGAGGCCGCCGACCCAATCTACCAGCGTCGCGGAGACAGAGCCGTGTATGCTTCCGTGCGTATTGACATGGTTCTTCGTGAGCGCGAGCCGGGCGCGCACAAGGCCCTTGGAGGCATGGGTCAGCTTGATGTCGTCGAGCAGGAACTGGTAAATGGGACTGCTGGGCTTGCGTCCCTCCCAGAATTTCTTGACATGTGCAAGGATTTCAGGGTCGTTGGCAATATCGGTAGACATGGTGGACTCGATTGGGGTGCGGGAAAGCGTGACGTGTGCCAACACGTGTGGAGTGGTGATGTTGGAACTAGAATCTATTGAACTCCCCAAGCGGCGCTTGGCGGTACTTTTGGCCGAAGCCGTTGCCGTCATCAAGCGCAGCTGTGAAACGGCCAGCACGCCAGCGTCAGTCCTGGGAGGAGTACACTGGAACATGCTTCACAGTTGCCCAGAACATCTTCCGGCACCGCAAACCCCGATGTTAGCATACACACAACCACCATGAGCGACACCGTCCCCGCATCCGCGAGCCCGCGCGACTCGGTCATGGAGAAACACCATGGCGCGCCAGCTGCGAACGCTACACAGCAGGGGGCGTCCAATGCGCCTCCATTCGACGTCAAGGCCCTCACCGATCGCACGCTGCAATTCCTGGCGACGGCAAGCAACGAGACGCTCGGGGCATGTCTCGCAGGCCTCGGCGCCGGGACATACCTCATACTTGGCCGAGTTGGGCTCGTTCTTATCGGCGTCGTGGGCGGGGTGGTGCTGCATGCGACCTGGGAAGGGCACGTGCAAGATGGCGACACCACGGAGCAACACGGAAAGAGTGCGGAAGCCCGGCGACGCGAACTGGGTGCCGATATCGCGCACAGAGTACTCGACTGGCGGAGCAGTAGGACACCGGCAGATGACAAACCCGACGCACATGGCGACGACTTCAACGTGCAGCTGTATTCGGGAAAGCAGCTGGACTACTCCGTCTTCAAGCCACAGACAGCGGCAGCCCTCACGGAGCTGACCGATGCCGTCATACGCGACTATGTCAAGTATGTCCTCTGCACCACATCTAGATAATCGTCTAATGCCATGCAGGTGGTGGTATGAACCCGTACTGCCTACCGAGGAGACGTTCCCCAACTCGTGCCGCCAAACCCTCACTGCCTTCATGCTCTCCGTCTCCACACACCTCTCCCGCAAGCGCCCTGCAGATAACTTCGTCGACTTCGTGACGCGCTCGTCCTCCTTCATCATCATTGTCTTGCAGGAGATCGCCGCCGCCATACAGGCATCGCCGGGCGATGCGCCCACGGAAGCAGTCGACCTGTACCTCAAAATGAAGCGAGACAGCACCCTGGCCAACATCCTCGACCCAGACTACCAGATGAAGCAGTTCAGCGTGGCTGCAGAGGACATTCTCCAGAACTACCTCGAGCCGAAGACGTACAACTGCATGCCCGCACGCATATTTCTGCACCAGATCCTGGCCAAGCTCATCCTGGAGATGGTCGTTGTGAGCTGTTCCAAGCCCGAGTTCATCAATGGCTGGATAGTATATTCCCTCGAGGAAGGCGAGCCGGAGCTCATGAATGCTATCGACGCAGGCGTTGAAGGCTCATCTGAACAATTGCAGAATGTCAAGAAGACTATTGAGAAAGAGATAAGAACGTCAGACGATGTAACATTGTCCGAAAGAAGGGAACACAAGCGCGTCATGAGCAGAGCGCAAGAAGCCATGGACGATGCTATGCGAGAGGCGCAGCTTCTGAGCCAAATGATCGCCGAGGAAGACGCAAAACGCATCAGGGAGCAGCAAAAGCACGGCGCATCAACTTCGACTCTCAATGACGACCAGTCAGAGACCACCACTCAAGGAATCGTCACCCCGACGTCCTCAGAGAGCGAAGCCCACGCAGATATTGAGCCTACAGATCTGGGCATCTCGGGCCTTTCAACTCGTTCACCATCAGATGTCACGCCAGCATCTCCACCAAGGGCTTCCGAGGCAGCACCGAAGCAAGAAATGAAGAAGGCCTTCACAAGCTTTGACCAGCTAGTCTTACCCAGCAACCCTCCTACAGCACTGATGGACAACCCGCCGCCCGTCGAAAGGCCGCCGCCACTGACATTGCACAATAGCACCATGTCCATCTTTGACGACAGCATGCCAAACGAGAAGGGCACGATAAAGAACAAGCCAATGGCAGAGTATCTTATACAGATTGAGCCAAAGTCACACCATCACTCCGGATGGATGACGGCACGTAAGTATGCCGAATTCGAGACACTACACGAAGTCATACGTCGGATAGCGGCCATTACCGGCACAACTGGCTTCAACGAAGTACACGCCGTATTGCCAACATGGAAGGGTCACACCAAAGCATCACTACGTGGGGAGCTCGAACGTTATCTGAACGATGCTGTAGCATACAAGCCGCTTGCTGAGAGCGAGGGCATGAGACGCTTCCTGGACAAGGAAGTAGGCTCTGGCAAGACTCCCGGTGGCGGCTTCCCTGGGATCGGATGGGCTGGTCAGACTTTCGACACCATGGGCAAAGGCATGCTAGACGTTCTTACAAAGGCACCTAAGGAGGTCGCTGGCGGTGGCAAGGCACTCTTTGGCGGCGTGACGGGCGTACTGGGAAGTGTAGCGTCACCACTGGGAGGATCAAAGAAGCATCGCAACTCGCTCAGTAACGCTACTAGTGCCAACACACCAAGTCCTGGCACTGCTAGCCCTAACATCAGCCGCACGTCAATGTCTATCACGCCCATCTCGACACGACAAAGTAGGGCGGAGTCGACCGTCTCGGAACTACCCACGCATATTCGCTCGGAGAGCACCATGTCTCTAGCTCCAAAACGCACGTCCATCGATTCAGTGCGTGATGCCAACTCACCCGTCATAGACCAACAGCCGCAGCGGGAAGCACCAATGGAGAGAAGATCATCGTACAACCCCGATGGTGATGATAAGCGGTCAGGCATGTCTTCTCTGTATGCGTCACGGAGTAATAGCCGGGCTCCGAGTATGAGAGAGAAGATGGAGGATTTTAGTCCAGCCATGGGCGGAGACCAGATTTTGAACCTCCCGCCTATCCCTAGTGAGATCTCTGACGACTACAACACATTGCGCAATGCTCCCGATCCAGTTCAAAGCCACATCCCTTCACGAACTTCTACAGAAGCTGCACCACCCATTCCTCGTCGACCATCGGTTACATCACTAACCTCATCTCCCGCTAAACCCCTACCCAAACCACGAACCACGCATACACATACGCCTCTCTCCGAACCCGAAACAACAGTTCTCATCGAACTCTTCTTCGCCGTAATAAACGAACTCTACACTCTATCTTCTGCCTGGACCCTGCGGCGCACGCTTCTAAACGCCGCAAAGACCTTCCTCCTCCGCCCAGGAAACCCACAACTATCATCCATTACCTCGCTCATGCAGACCACCGTGCTCGACGACAACACATCCGACACCGGACTCGCCTACCATATTCGCAAGATCAGGGAGAATGGTCTACCGACGGAGGAGGAACTAAAGAGTTGGCCAAAGGAGATGAAGCAGGAAGAGAAGGAAAAACTAAGGGCCAAGGCGAGGAAGCTGCTTGTGGAGAGGGGGATGCCTCAAGCACTGACGAGTGTTATGGGACAGGCTGCTAGTGGGGAGGCGTTGGGGAAGGTGTTTGATTGTTTACAGGAGCCGCGGGTCGCACGCGGCGTCATGTTTGGATTGGTTCTGCAAGGATTGAGGGCTGTTACGCAATGAGTTGAGGGCTGTTACGCAATGAGTTGGTATCTGTTGTTAAGATTTGGCGCATGGGGATAGGGCGTTGGAGTTGGAGCTGGTTTCCAAGGTTGGGAAGTGGGTACTGGGCTAGCATTTATATGGATTAGCGTGGTTGTTTGTAAGCTGATAAATAGAGGTTTAATGTCTTCACCAGGCTCCGAAACTTGGTGTGCGCAGCCTCTGTACCCGGTAGGCCGTCGACTAATCCAGCAATTTGTACCATTCATATTCTGACGCGGGTGCGCCATGATCGCAAAAGACAATCATCACCGTAGTAAGTAAGTAGTGCAACTATCCCACATCTTACCATCTTGGGAAGGAGCTAACACGCTGTGCTAGCAACCCCCGTTCCGCGCAACAGCACATTGCCACGAACAGAGACCGTGCAACCGCAGCTCCCAAACAGTCGACGCCCTCCCATGCCCATCTTCCAAATTGGCACAGATGTCGACCACCGATACTATTTCCAGCTCTCTGATCGACTCTGCCAGACCCTGGTGTGACTTCAGTGCGAGGTGTTACTGGAACAAAATGTACCTTACTCACTACCACGTATGGATCATTGCGGAATGGCAAAGGGGGAAAGTAGCACATTTAGCATACACCCTTTCTCACCCAAATCCCACAATCCTGTCTTCTCTCCGTCTTTGCTTTGCACGCTCCTTGCTCAATATGTCTCGACATGATGATCCAAGCGACGACGAAATCTCAGCCATTGTCGACCTCGCTCAATACCGCACAGAACTATGCGGCCTTTGCGAAGGTTACGTGCTTCGACGACATGAATCTGAGGCTGAAGCTATTAAGGGATGTGAGGAGGCGAGGGCAGACTGGGAAAAACACGTCGGGAGTCCTGGACCTGGGAGTGCGAATCAAGTTGATGGCACATTCTGTGCAATTGTGCTGCCATTGTGTTTGCCCGAGAGGTTGGGCTTGGTGGCCTACGTATTGGAATGTGAGTATGATTTTGCTTAGGGGGGAACGGGTGTGAAACATTGTCAGCTAATCCATTTACTTGTACGATAAAGACGCGTTTCTATATGGCGATAAGTTCGAATTGGAACAGCAGTCTACTGAGCAAATCCTCGATCACGTACGTCATCCCGTTCCCCAATCATCGTTCCATTATATTCCAAACCCATGGTGCTTTGCTGACGAAAACCTCACGAGTAGCCCGCTCACGAATGCCAAGCTCACAACCCCGCGCAGGGGAAAACATTCATCCAAGCTGCCATGATGAGCCGCCTCAACGCCGCAGATGACACGTGCACCGAGCGCATACAGCTGGCGTGGAAAGACATGCTGAGGACAACGATCCGCTGCAAAGACACGCCCTTTGCTTCACTGGAAGAATACATCGACTTCCGCATCGTAGACACGGGCGCCCCGTTCATGGAAGCTACACTTCTCTTTGGAATGGGGCTAACACTGACTGCCGAAGAAGACGACGAGTTGGAGCCGGTAAGAAGGCCGTGCTATGCTGCGCTGGGACTGGCAACTGATTATTTTTCGTGGGAGCGCGAGTATGCTGTTTTTTGTTCTTCCTCTTCTTCTTCGGAAACAGCAGCACATCTATCCCGGAAGACGCTCACAAACTCCATCTGGCTGCACATGCAATGGCAGCCTGATATCTCCGTCGCGCAAGCCAAAGAAATGACACTCGCGGCTACGAAGCGCTATGAGAAAAAGTTCCTAGCCCGGTGTGAGCAGTACAGGATTGAGAAAAGCGTGGACATAGATAGCAAGTTGGATAGGTACTTGAAAGCGCTCGCATACCAGATTCCGGGCAACGCTGTTTGGAGTTTGAAATGTCAGCGCTACCACGAAGGGCTTGATAAGTGCACTATACGGCAAGGTTGGCAAGAGAGGTTTTGGGGCTGGCTAGGCTGGGCAAAGGGCATGTTTGGTGTGACGATCGAGGAATTCCCCACGGAGATGTGGGGGATTGTCTGAAGCGGGTTATAGCAAAGGGGAATTGATGGGAATGACGGACTCTTGCGTATTTTGTACATGTTACTGTTTTCTAGAGACGATACATGCCGAATTCCCCCCCGCTCGCCTACTTGTCATCGTGCCCCCCTGGTTTCAACATTAACCTACCTGTGCAAATGCGATTCCGCTCTTCGTATTCGCAGGTTCAGATGCTTCTTCCCCACTCGCCCAACCCAAGCTCTCCTAAGAACTTCACTCCGTTCCGAGCTCTAATTTCCAGTCTTCCCGTTTCTGTTATGCGGATTAGGTTGTGTACGTCGCTACGTTCGTATACGCACTATTTCCTCCAGACACACAAGTCCTTCCGCATGACTGGTCGTTGCAGAATGGTGTAGATCTGGCCAGAAAGAGTTGAACGTCGCCGTATCAAGGGAAAATGGAGAGAAAAAAATATCAAAATGTTGGTCAATAAACATCTGAAGTTACGGGTGCTCAGTTATGATTGAAAACTCTTAATACAGCTGGGTGATATCTGACTTAAACCTTGGAAGTTCCATCACATCACATCACCCCATCCCCATCCCCACATCCCTTCAAAAACACCACTGGAGAGATTCTCGCCCATGTGCCAAACTCTGAATCCTCTGTATCCATATCATCCATCATCATCCTCACCCCTCACTCCTCACCAACCCCTGCATTTCAAGCGCCGCCGAACCGCACACCCCACCTGCGCTTCAACTGTGCTGGGACAGGGACAGCCTTGATATCGAAGCCATCTTCTGCGAGACTATGCATGACGTCATCCCCGAAGCCAACCATCTCCATCATCAACGTGGTGAAGAAGCGAACCTTCATGAACTTGTTGAGTTCGGGCTTGATGAGCTCAAGGACAGCTTGGCGAAGAGGGTCATTCCGGTGGTGTGTGTTGCGCCAGAGGAGGACCAGGGAGTCGAGGAAGGTGTTGAATATGTTTGAGACGGCGTTCGCGGTCGGATCAGGAGCGCTGGAGAACGTTGGTTGGGTGGCGGGATCTGTAGCATCGTTGGAAAAGCCGTACATGGGGACCAGAGCATTGCTGTTGGAGTCGATAGGATCGGGAGTGATTCCCATGCTCAAGATCATCTCGCAGACGTTGATGTACTCGGAGATGGCGTGTTCGCACAGCCTAGGAAGCTCGTACTTGCTGCCGACGATGTAGGCGTGGATGTGCAAGTCGAGGAGCGTGATGTTGGGGTACTGGACGCGCATTTGCGGGTTGAAGACGTAGATGCCCATTTCGATGAAGTGAACCAAGGCTGTGATGGCGTAAGGGAAGTCGTCGCGGAGGCGGATGCAGCGCGTGTGTCCTTCCTGTTGAAATCTATTAGAAGATTTCGAAGAAATGGTAGAGGGCTGAAACTTACGATGAACAGGCTATCAAGCATCTGGGCGAAGAAGCGGGACTCGTTGCACAGCGGGTACTTGTCCGTCTTCATGATCTGTTTACCCTTGTCGAAAGAGATGATGATCTCGTTCGGGAGGATGCCGGGGAAACATCTTAGTAGAAGTCAGGTTAGTTACTCAGACATGGAGTGTAGTACTTACGTCTGGAACGCTGTCGGCATCACGAACACGTTCGCACGCTTTGCACCAATCAACGAGCGAGACCGTAGAACTGGCACCTGCCGCTTTGGAGAATCAAGCAGTGAGAGCTCCTTGAAGTGCAGGGTACTAGGCGTAGATGGACCCATAGAGACGACTTGGTCATGGAAACCCGTATTAGAATCTTCTAAGATGACAGGACCAGGCTCAGAGTCTACACAGGCACCAAGCACATCATTGGAAGGTGAGCTGGATTTGGGATCTGAGGTGAAACCGGTTGGAGATGAACTGAATATTGGCTGATTGAGCGGTGTTAGCTGCATAGGAGCATTAGCGTAGCTCTCTCTGCCTAGAACAGGCGGCATGGTGCTGCCTTCGAGGCCCTTGCCAGGGTGGTGCTGTTCCGAGATATCGTGAAGGAACTGCGTACTCAGTGGGAAACGCCCAGGAACTCGGTCGAGGTGCGGAGCGAAGGCTTGTTGAGATGGATAGTCAGCCTTCGGGACGCCAGGAGCTACAGGAGGGGCGCCTTTGACCTGGAGGAACGGCGTCTCATTCTCTTTGTCAGAGCTGAAGGGTTCTGCAGGTGTATAAAAGATCTGGGGGGCCGAGGCAGCAGACGATGCAGCAACGCTTCGGAGCGCCTTGCGAAACGGGTCGCCCATGTGCTGCGAGGCCGATTGAAAGGCTTTGTTAAAGCCTCGCTTGCGGTCTTGCTGGTCCATGACGGTGTTTAGTCGAAACTAGAGTATTTGTCAGAGTAGAACGAGAGTGAAGTGTATGAGAGAACGCTGTGAGAGGGTTTGAGAGCTCTATGTACTCCTAGCGGGGTCAATGGATTTTGTCGAATGCGAGGTGAAAGGGTCGGTGACTGTGACGCGCTGGCCCTTGCGCGGCCGACAAGCGGTTGCATGAAGACAGGCTTGGAGTGGTTGTGAATCGATGGTGAAAGAGGAATGTGTCATGTGAGGTGATCTTGGATCTCAGATTTAATACTCCCAGCTTAGACCCGCCAACCTTACCGATGGTAATGACATTATGTCTGGCAGATCTTCAGTCATCTATACGAAGCGAGGTGAAGATTTCATGAGTATTTGAATCTTCCTAATAGTACTAGATCAGAGCTTCATATTCCCAAGGCTTGCATGTTGTCAAAAAAGCCTAAAACGAGTGTCTTTCGTTTTGTAAATCAAAATGCAATGTTGTAAAAAAGGAAATTAACGATAGTAGCCTTGAGGCTTTACTTTGGGACGTCAATGTTGGTGTCGGCCAAACCTCGCCCATCTTGTACTACCAGCGCAATGACGGCATAGGTAGACGTCATCTCCGCCGAGAGGCCATC
The DNA here is from genome assembly GCA_010015635.1 of Clathrospora elynae. Classification (NCBI taxonomy): domain Eukaryota; kingdom Fungi; phylum Ascomycota; class Dothideomycetes; order Pleosporales; family Diademaceae; genus Clathrospora; species Clathrospora elynae. The sequence goes on from ML976048.1 coordinate 9,239, forward strand.
TCTTCGAAGAGGTCTGCTCTGAACTCAGGGAGCTCTTCCATAGACTCAAAAACAAGAGCCATTGTCCTCCCAGTTCCGTGTATAAATGCCTGGACATGGTCTGCACACAGGCTAACAGCTAGCCGCCTCAGATCATCCGCATTGGCATTTCGATCCGATGCATACATGGCACGAATTGCATGCAGAAGCTGCTCTTCATTGCCGTCGACGATCAGCACCATAGCCGTGAAATCCTCGAATTTCTGGAGTGAGAGTCTTTTCAGACCAGAAACGCCGTATCTCTCTGCAAGCATATATACGTCGACATGGTAGCGTAATGTAACATCTTTGGACGCTGTATTTAAACGGTCTGTGTAGTCGAGCTGGTAACAGTACTGCATCATGGCCGCGACAGCGTCCGGATCGTCTGCACTAAGGTCGATGACGTTCTTTGATGTTTTCTACTATTGGTCAGTACAACCAAATTAATTGTGTTGGCACACATACCGAGAGAACCACAGCGCACACTTTGGCAAACCATCGTGAGTGATGGCACATAATCACTCGGTCCACATGATAAACATCGTTCTTGCAACGTACCACGAGGTCCGAGCACTGCCATTCTGTAGCAGGCTTGGGCGTAGAAGGCACAACCGGTGAGGGAGGAGCCACCGGCGCCGATATCACAGGCGAGGATGTTTGCGCGGGTTTCCTTTGACGTTCGGGCTCTTGTAGCTTGGGTTTGTTCAGGAATCGTTGTGGAATGAATCCACTGGAGAAGGATTTGCGGTGTTTTGAGCGTGGATTGGCGTCCACTGAAGGAGCGGAAGAGGCGGCTGTTTCTACGGAGGTGTTGGAACTGGTGGAGGAGGTCCGATAAAGTCCTACAGAGGAATTCGAGGACGTTGTGGAGAGTCTTAAGGACAGCTCGGTACGGGCTTGGCTATCGCGCTTTGAGGCGTAGATTGAGGGATCAAGACTAAGCCTGTGAGTAACTGAAGTATGCCCAGGCGGAGTTCGGTCTACCCACACATTCCTGGCCACAAAGACCGGCGTTACAAACATTTTGACGATGGTGAATTAAGTGTGGAATGGCCCCTGGCGCAAGAATTTAGCAAGATAGCTTCAAGGTCGAACAGTATTCAATCTTCCTCTTTGGCACGACTGAACAGCTTTTCCAGAGGCAGAAACAGGTCGACTTGACTGTAATCTTAGCTGTATATGTTCACCCAAACCCCCCGCCCCAAGCGACCAGATCTCGTCCTACTGATGGCACATGGGCAGAAAAATAAAGCACAGGAAGAAAATCGCCTAGTTTCCGGCACTGAAGACTGCAACAGTCGCATTCCCATATGAAGCACGTCCAGGCGACCAATGAGTGAAGATAGATAGATTAACCGTGGCTCCAGATGAGCCGGGAGTTGGGACTTTATCGATAGTGCTGCTAAATTGCCGACGATACCGACTGTACCATTCTTGGGTAAGACTGTGGGGTAACTCCCGCGACGAGGTTTAAGGCTGTCAGCAGACTGGAACTGAAACGGTTTCTTTCTGTATTCGGAGGGCGCGACACCTCAAGACATATGAAGATCAACACCGATCGTGTTGCGATGAGGTGCGCGCAAATCTCAGCAATTGCGACGTATTCGGGGTAGCCTACTTGTCTCCACACTGCTTGTACCGCTCGTTTGAATTCGTAAAGCAAGTTGAGGCTATGCGGGCTCCATTTTCGTTGTCGGGTTGACCATCGTGCAAAGACGACGGCCACTGTCATCAAAGGATACCCAGGTATCGCCGAGTCGCGGCACGCACAGCAGCATGACGAAGCCCAAGGACTTCAAGGTGGCAAACGGGATGACTGGGATATCTGCGAAGTATGCTGAGAAGAACAGGGCTCAAGGCGTGAACGCATACAGAGATGATTAAGGGTAATTATAACGATGTGGAGGTTCGCTCGCATGTGCTTAACAGCGGTACATGTTGACAGTCGACTATGAAAAAGAATGACCATGCTTACTTTCGAACTCTCGCTACAGTTGGCTTGCACCTAAAACAACAATGTTTGCCATGTATGCCTTGCGCAACTTTGGTGAAGAAGGCCACTCATGATGCGTGCGCCGGGACCCCTCGCGAAGCGGTGGCTAGCGCGACTGCCTCATCGGCTGCGGATCGCAACTTCTGTCACCATCGAAACCTGCCAGCACCTTGTGCCCCTCACCCTATTCTTGTCGATATCCTCGACGCACCGCAAAACGAGGGCCATGTTTTACTTCCGCCGCCTCTCGCAATTTCAGAGCCGCCCAGAGCGCCTACGACGCCGATTTCGCCATGTCGGAGTTGGAAGCCCCGGGTGCAGCCATGCACGTGACCGGCGCTACGGCAGGCGTTTTGTCACAGCTTTGAAATGACACCCCAAATCGCGTTGCGCCGCTAGAGCCTGAGGAGTTTAATCGAGTCCGCGCAGCTCGGCCACTCTTCCAGCATTGTCCCACTACCGCCCTCCAGACACCCACTCCAGCCCGTATCATGCTCCCGTCGCATCCCGGCATTCTCTTGCAGTCGTCAACACATCCCGTCGCCGTCCTTTGAAGCTCGGGGAGCTTTTGGCCCGCTCTCTCCGCATCTGCAGCGTCACGGCTGCGCTCCACCCGCCAACGACGCCGTCAGCTGGCACGCACCATTGCGCTTGACCAGCAGCGCCGCCATTGACATATCGCACACGAGCTCCGTACCGGCCCGCTGCCGACTGCATTTGGCCAATCCAGCGCCTCCAGCGCTCTCTCTCGTACGCTCCATCGGACACGCTTCTAAGCGCACATAGCACCACCGAGCTCGCAGCCCTCCCACAGCTGACTTACTACAACCCTAATACCAACGACTATAGCGACAGCTCCCGATACAATGTCTCCACGTCGCTCCTCGCGGGCTCGCACCACGCAGCCCCCACCTAGCGTCGCGACGCACAGCAACTCCGCATCCTCCGTCTCGTCCGCCCGTACAGATCGAACGGCGAGAGTCAGCCAGAAGCAGACATCGCCACCGAAGTCGCTGACCCCACACTCGCTCTCCTCGGAAGAGCCCGAAGAGACTCCTCGCGGCGGTGCGCAGCCCGAGCCACCGCTGACCCGCCGGCGAACACGCGAGCATGACAACGACGAAGATGAGTCTGCGAAGCTCGACGACGAGATCGAGGACGATATGACCGAGGAAGACGAAGTCACTCGTTGCGTGTGCGGCTACCAAGAGTACCCGGGCTCGCCATCGGATGCTATCAAGTCTACCTCTACTCCGACCGATCCAGACGCTGCAGTCGACGATCTGGGCGGTCTCTTCATCCAGTGCGACGTCTGCAAGGTCTGGCAGCACGGCGGATGTGTGGGCATCATGGACGAAGCTTCCAGCCCCGACGAGTACTTCTGCGAGCAGTGCAGAAAGGACTTCCACAAAGTCACGACGAGTTCCAAAGGGTGCGTAGTTATCCCCAATTTTTCGTTCCTCTCCTACCGAGTTGTTAAGCCCCGCTATGTGCTCGTCCGGGTAGTGCACCAGCATCACACACTGGACTTGTGGCATTACTCCCTGATCTTCATTATCTTATGGGTTGCTAACGACGTTGTCACAACAGGCAAAGGTACTCCCGATATCTCCCTGTTTACGACCAACATGGCAAAAAGCGTAAATCGTCCGTTTCGAAAGACGCAGAGGAACAACCAGGCAAAGACAAAGACCGCAACAACAGAGCAAGCGTGGACTCGTTTGGCAAGCGTCGCTCAACGATGAATAGTCGAGCTGCCTATGACGAGGACGAGGTGCTGCGGAAAGTACTCGAGGAGAGCAAGCACGAGGGCGGCCCAGCCTCGGAGAACGGCATCCGGAAGAAACGAAGCCGTGACGACAGCGAAGAGTGAGTCTTGCTTGCTGCTGTACATGCCCGCTAGGAACATCCAGCTGACAAGCTTTGCCACAGGACAAAGCCCGAAGTAAAACGACAGCGAACAGGCTCACGGTCTCCCAGCAACTCGCCAGTCGTGGAATCCGAAGACGATAACACAAAACCCTCCGCAGCAAAGCAAAAGCCACGCGGTGCCGCAGCAAGGAGCCAGCGGGAGAAGGAACTACGCGAGAAGGAACGCGACAGCCATCGAACTGAAGCTGCAAGTAGACGAAAAGGACGTGCAGAGCGAAGGAAGGGAGACGGTACGTCTGTCGACTCTCACAACGGGCGTCCAGCTGATGACGAGCCAGAACCAGACGATCTCGAGCCCACACCAACACCCACCGCCGAGGAGCCTGTCGTACCTCCGTTAGCGGCCGAAGCCGCACTACCTGAGGCGCCTGCTTCAGATCTCAAGCCCCCACCTGCCCCACGAAGAGGTGGGCGTCCACCGCAGAAGGCTCGCGGGCGGCTTGGTCGGAATCAGTACTCAAGAGACACTGTACCCGCGACCAACGGCACATCACCTAAGAACGATACCACAAACTCTCCTCAAGCGAGCGCCACAAACGGTACCGGCAATGGACACGACAGCAGCGATGGGACAGCGGGGCACAAATCAGCCAAGACAAAGAACTGGCGGTTGCAGAAGCTTTCGTGGAACGACATCCGAAAACCCGCTGGCGCTATGCAGAGTTACATAGCGCAGCGGCAAGTCGACATGGCAACAGGCGAAAAGCACACAAGTCTCTCACCAGCTGTCCAGCCCGCTAAACCGCTTACGAATGGAGAAACAAGTCATCGGCAAGCCAAGGGCCAAGACACAGACCTGGCGAAGTTCAAGAATCTGAGCACGACGCAGATGATGGACTTCTTGAGTCGAGATTTGGTGCACTGGCAACAGAAGATTTTGGAACCGACTAACAAGTCACCAAAGTAACCGGTCTGTCTTACGCATTCTTCACTTCTCTCGTGTTATATTTCACCTCAGACCCCTACGGCGCACGGCGCATCAGCACACCCCACGCAAGCCCAATTGGCATGGCTTATTTTGGCGCCATGTCTGCCCATCTGTCTAGAACGGCGTTTCATGGGCTTCCCTATCGGCACGGATACCCTCCACTTGGCTTTTTATTTCTTGTCACATCGCTGCGCTGCGTTGCTTCATCGGCGCGTACGCCCCTTTTTTTGCGAAGAAAGCTGTGGCTATGGATATGTTTGTATATATGTATTGTAGCAGTGGCATTTGACAGCAGCTATAGAGCATTCTGCGCTGGATAGAGCATTGCGGCGCCACTGCAATGTATACAATATACAAGAACCTTTATACATTAATGAAAAAATGCCATCCGAACGTACATTACAACGCAGAACTTGCATTCACTAGTATTAATGGTAACATCGTTCGATCTCAATGTGTCGTTTTTTTCCTCCACTACGCTATTTATTCAGACTTGCCCACCTTGATCTCCAACACACCCATTACGGGATTCGCCTTGAGCAACTCAAGTAACGCGGGGAAATTCTCGTCCGTCACAACTGTGTACTCGGGCCATATCTTGCCGTCGCGCGTCTTGGTATCCCAGTGCATTTTAAACTCTTGGATCGTTTCTTGCGGGCCGTCGGCTGACTTGTGCTTTGCCATGACTGTTGTTAATGTCAGTTATGAGCGCAGCGAAGGAAGTCTAGGTTCTGGATGGGGTGGTGTGCATGGGGTGTGCATGGGGCGGGTAAAAAAGGAAAAAGGGGGAGGCTGAGGGACGTACACTCCACGCAGTTTGGGCTCGACGCAATTATGGATGTGATTTGCTTGTTCAACGATTTGAGATTGATCTTCGAATTTGTGTCCAATAAGAGGAATTCGTGGCGATTGCTGGGTGGCAGGGTGAAGAGGAGGGGGAGGGACATGTTTGCGAGTGCGTGTGTGTGTGTGTGTGTGGTGGTTTTGTTCGTTCCGGGAGTCGTTTAGGAATGGTTGGGTAGTATCTTGTAGCTTACCTACGAGCGGATGGAGCGAATGTTGCAGTTCTTATCGGTGAGATGGATTAGTGTAAGTTATGTTGGTATCGAAGGAAAGTTGATTTGGGTGGTATACATCACCGTTACACATGGCAATGTCGCGATATCAAGCTTTTGGCTGGCGCGCGTGCAAGAGACAGCATGTCATCGGGCCATGCGATAAGTGGGGTCGGCCATGTCCTAACTATAGATAGTAATCCGGATGACAAACCACTCTGAAGTTACCTGGGCGCATGGCCTAGTACAACCCGACTAAGTAAAGTGAAGAATGCTAGGGCGCACACAGAAACAAATTCTGTGAGGCGCTGGAACGTATTGTCAATACATTGTGAATGTCTTGCCATGGACGAGTCTTTTTTCTACTATGACAATGCTCTATTTGGGCGCGATCCAGTGGACGAGGAGCCAGATCTTAGAGCAGGTGACTACGTAGAAACAATAGACTCGTCAACAGATCTGCCAGAGGTGCTCCCAGACGTAGGTAACGCTCAATACATTGTCAACACGTTGATAACACATTGCAGCCACCAGACCGGGTTCAGATCACACCTGGGAACAGGAGGAACAACGCACTTGAGGCAGAGCTTATTGACTACAGTGCTACTGTTCCTGCATACCCAAAGGGGGCAAAGAATGGCTATGCCTACGTTATTCGCCTTGCTTCAATAACTCATGGGACAAAGCTTACAAAACAAGACGTCTTGAAGCGGGCGTTAGAGGTAATTGCCCTGCAACGTATTGTCAATACATTGTTAATGCGTTGCAGTTCCAATACTCAAAGGCCGCAATTGTATCAAACCGGCCAACCTTCTGCTCTTTACTTAACACTCATGCTTCACGGTGGAAGTATAAGTGCTCTGGTATTAAGCACTGCGAGTATCTACAGGAGAACCTCATGCAATACACACATAATGGTGTAAATGATCAAGTCTTTGAGGATATACAGGAGATTCGCAGAGCTGTACCCCAGCAGGTTTTAACACCGGAGAAGGAAAAGGCAACCAGGTGAAACGTATTAACAACGCATTGCACCTACATTGCTTACTTTCTTAGTATGTATATGAGTATCATGCGTCGGTTCGCAGACCACAGTGCATGCGGGAACTATAAAGCAACTTGTCAACCGTACGTTAGCCAGCAAAGACAAGAGGTAAGGTTATGCTGCTGCAATACATTCTCAATACGTTGCTAATGCATTACAGCCGCTTTCTGGGAGGCGGAAGTGGTATGTTGGCTGCAGCTCGTTCACAAACTCACCTAAGGAGGATAAACACTTCATACGGTGGGTTCCAGAGAATGTGGAATTACTGTACTTCCAGGAGCTATTTACAGCAGGTCTCCCCTTAAACAAGACTTCATCTGCAAGGTGTAATGTGATTGAGCCCACATCATCAGGTATCAGAACATGTGGTAAGTCAAAACAACAATCTATTGTTAATACGTTGCTAATCCGTTCAGGTGTTGACCACCCCCAGGGCCAGGGAAAAATGCTCAAATTCACAGAGTGTGGCGTTGAGTTCCATGTCATTATTCCAGACGACTTGGACGCATGTCCATATTTTGTAATTGTGGTATTTGGAGTTCATTCACATGCTCCCCACGCGCCTTTTGTTACGCAGGGCACAACAGTTGATACTGTTTTGGCAATGCTCCACCCAATGCTCACTCCTAAGACATCCCGGTGTAAGCTGCTGTTAAAACGTATTGAAAATGCATTGCTGACGCATTGCAGCCGACTTCTTAAAGTCACCACAACTCAATGCGTACTTACAGGCCCGGGGTCTACGGTCAATTGAGGATCTTGATGCTACATTAACAAATAAGGATCGTATCAAACGGCTGATTGCAAAAGAGAAGCTTACCCGTTTTCCATTTGGTGGGGATATTGAAGGTGTAATGTTCGAGTGGAGGATGCGGCACCAGGACCCTGAGACAGTACTGCAACGTATTATCAACACGTTGCGGATACATTCTAACTGTATCATAGGCCTACATCCGCAAGATTGTTACTACTGCCTTTGGGTCAATTATTATTGGCTTATATGACGAACAGGCACAGATCTTTATCCAAAGATCAACGTTCCAGATGGATATGTCTTTTAAGAGACTTGATGGCAAATGGAATGAAATTCTCTTTGCCTGTTTTGATGATAGACATGGAAAGAGTGAGTATTCCGCTTACTTCTCAACGCATTGTCAATGTATTTGCAACATGTTGCTAAAACAATGCAGTTATAACACTTGGACGCATTATTACAGATACTCAGAGATCAAAGATGTACGAGCTTGCCTTTAATTGGTTCTTTGAACTTCTTGGAGAGCGCTCTAGGAAGAAAGTCCAGTGGTATCATCTCAATATTGATGGGTTTCTTGGTACTACTGTTGATATGGATAGTAAGCAGATGGCTGGTGAGTAGGAGAAGCTGCAATATATTGTCAACGCGTTGCTAATATATTTGCAGGGTTTGGCCGCTACCTCAGCCGACTTGACCCACAGCATCGATCCTGGCAGTGGCAATTACAGAGTTGTATGCGATTCTGCAGAATTCACTTTGTCAGGAGTATTAATCGTGTATGCCCTCAGTGTCCTCATACTACAGACTCACGCTGGGGCCGAATGCGATCTCTCTTGGATGCAGAGAGCCCAAACGAATACTACGAGCTCTGTGAGCTCCTTGTGGGTGAGTAATCCGAGGAAACAGATTCACAACGTATTGACAATGTGTTGCAGTGGGAGAGATGTCTGAAGCTGTAACTAATTGGGTCCGGCACAAGAAAAACAAGGTTATTGCTGCTGGCCTGGTGCAATCATGCAGTAATATCCCAAAACCAATCTGGAATATGCTTGAATCACATTCCAATGCAGCAGAACAGGCAGGCCAGAAGGGTTATCGCACTGGAACTCGACTTCCATTGCTGGAGGGTATCAAGATGTGAGTTACAGTCCCAACGAATTTTCAATGCGTTGCCAATACGTTTTAGTGGCTTCTTGCTAATCAGGTGCGTAGGGCAATGCAGATGGACCTACAGGACGTCAAGGAGTACCAGATGAGGCATAAGCTTGGTAACCGTCATGCTGACCGCAGTACATTAAGCCTCAGTCAGCGGTTCTATAATAATATTGGGAGAGAACAAAGTATGGCCCTGAAACGTATTATCCACGTGTACTAAATGCGTTCAGAGAGGAAGCAGAGCAAAGAGATTATTGAAATCATGAGCGATGAGGATGATGATGTGCTAGAACTTGCAGACTCCTCTGGATATATTCGGCAGGCTCGGAAGAAGAGGAGTACTCAGAAGTTAGGAGGTGAGTCCTCAAGAACTCCAATTAGTTCGTCTCTCCGGTAAGATTAATCCCGTGCAACGTATTGACAATGCATTGACAATACATTGTTAGTCTTCTGAGTCGGGGATCCACCCCTGCTCCTCAGAAGAAGAAGACACAGTTAGAGCTAGATAAGGAGAGGTTCCAAGAGATGCAAGAGAGGGTGGCGTTTGAGAATCAGGTTAAATTATGGGAGTTAGAGCAGAAAGAGGCGGCTATTAAGCTCAAGGAGAGGGAGATGCGTGTAAAGGAGGCAGAACGGGAGCTTGCAATCCGAGAACAAGGCTGAAACGTATTGGGGACGTATTTGCAATGCATTGCAGTAGCGTGAGAAATTTTTCACACTAGGGATTATCTATCATAGTCCGGCGTGCCGTGCCCCTCTTCCCCCTCTCCCCTTCAACAAATTGTCTAATAACAAGATGGGAATTAAAAACCTTCTTCTGCATGTATGTTCATGCAACGCATTTTCAATACGTTCCCAAAGCATTAAGGTCTAACTCCTGCAGCATGTGTACCAACAGTACTATTCCATGAACCAGCTTCCAGCTGGCTCTCAGCCCTTCGAGAAGGATGCCCAGGGTTCTACCTTTGTACATCAAGGGGAGCTATTCTGCCGGGCAATAGTTGAGGGGAGTAAGCGTATTCTGTGTGGAGTAAGTTTTACCGCAACGCATTGTCAACGCGTTCTCACAGCACACAGCGCAAATTCAGTGACCGGGGCAATCTTGTTGCACATGTCAGAAGCTACCATAAGGACTACTCTATCCCTGCGGGTATCCCAGGGAATGTTCGTATGTCAAGAGAGCTAGCAGCTCTTACATTCTTTGAAGGTGTACTAGCTGCGCATTACAACGCGTGCATGCAAGCTGCAGAGCCGCAACAATGCGTTGTCAACGCGTTGTCAACGCATTCAGGCACTCTACATATCCCGGATGTTGCTGGCTGCAGTACTGATACTTTGAGCAATGTGCAGGAGCAGGAGGGGGATGTTGAGAGTACCGAGCCGCATGAGGATGAGGCTGTGCTAATTGGGGGTGAGGTAGAAGAAGGAACTAGTGAGGCTGAAGGTCTAGGGGCCGGTGAAGGTTCACATACTCCAGAGGCAATTACAGAGGACCTTGTACAAACCGCCCTAGAGCAACAACACACTGAGAACGTGTTAGCAACACGTTCTTCCCGTCAGGTTACGCCTTCCCCTATTTCTATTCGAACTAGAAGGCATCCTGTAAGGATTGTACCAATTCCCTGCCCACGGTATAAGACTAGCAATCCAAAGGTCTTACGGGAAAAGGGTGATCCTAACTACAAAGAGTGTGTTCGGTATCTAAAGGGTAAAGGGTTACCTACACCTTGTGCTAAGTGTACCTCAGATGGGCATAAAGGTGAGTTTTTTGCACCAATACATTGATAATACGTTGACAATACATTACAGGCTGCTGCTTCTTAGGTAGATGCTTGTCTAAGAAATACTTTAAGTTCTAAACAAGAGTATGTATTTCTACAACAGAGGTATCTGTTACGATCCGACCGATACCGACACAGCGCACAATGCTCCTTCTCTAAGGACGACCAATGGGGTTGCACGAGGCAACAGCCTTCCCCAGAACGGATAAGCAATCCCCAATGGTTATCGGATAATGGGCTGGCAACAACGTCGCAATCAAGCGTTCGTTGACAATCGCTTGTTGATGATCGCTCACTTATGAGCGCTATCGGACGGACTGGCAGCAACGTTGCAATCAAGTGCTCGTTGATGATTGCTCATGAATGAGCATGTCGTCCCATCCGGACCGATCAGTAGATAGTATTAGACAGCACTTCCAACCCTTATGGCTCAATGTGTTCAACTCATCAAGTGACAAGCAACACTACTGTTCTATCTTCGATCCGCTTTGCAGAGAGCCCCTTCTACTGCATTCGCATCGTCTCTCCCCTTCGATCCGATTCGCATCGTCCCTCCAATCCAATTCGCATCGTCCCTTCGATCTGATTTGCATCGTCCCTCCCCTCCAATCCGCTTTGCAGAGAGCCCCTTCTACTGCATTCGTATCACTCCCCAATCCTGATCCCACTCATCCCAGAGAACCAACCTTGCAGTCCCCCGACTACGTACTACTAGAGCCATTCAGCTCGAGTCGCACACGCCAGACGGACGGACCCTCACAGTATCTACTGCAGGAGTTTCAGGGCGTTTTTAGGAATATGGGATAGTGTATAATATATTTTCATAGTTCAGACATCACTTCAATGCATGAAGAATATGTTGCCAATACGTTCAATTGACATCCCAAAATATCTACTCCCCCTACACTCTACTCCCACTCAAACGAGCCACTGGTCAACGTTGGCACAGTGGTTGCCACCGACGATCAGGTTGCCAAAGCCATCAAAGTCCTTGTCAAAGCGACATTCTATGAATATATTAGCAACGCATTGACAACGCAGTGACAACGCATTGCACCACCATAGTAACATACCTGCAATCCCAGCACCATGGAAGTTGATGCAGGTGGCGCAGGGGACAACACGGCCAGTGGCCCGGGAGTAGTTGCACATACGCACAAGGTCCAACTACATATGTTGTTAGAACGTGTTGACAATACATTCAGATTGCATTCTCACATCTCCGTTGGCGAGGCAGAACGGGCGGACGGCGGGGACGCCTCCATTGATGGCAGCAGGGAGCTGCTGGGCTTGGCGTGCAGCAAGGGCCCGGGCTGCAATCTTGCGGTCATGCTCCTCCATGATATCCTGATAGAAGCCTGGAAATGCGTTGAGAACGCGTTGACAACGCGTTGAAGTAATGCTTACGGATGATGTTGGGCAGAATGTCCTCGTTGATGCGGCCAACCTCGTTCTCACAAGGCGCGACCGCGGCATATCCGTGGCGACAGATGTGGCCACGCAAATTGCCACGAATCAGGAGCTTGCGCTGGGTTTATTAGAATGCGTTGACAACGTATTGATAATGTATTCTTACACCACAGATGCCGTTGCCAATTGGCTCCCGACAGAAGACCTCGCCCACCTCAATAATAGGGCGGCCGTGGGCGTCGAGGATGAAGGGCTTCAGGCCCAGGGGCGGCTGCTGGCGGTTCTGGTATTCGTAGTATGCCGGCTGCAATGCGTTAGCAATACGTTGTCAATGCGTTGCACTAACATACATTAGGGAGGAGGGTCAGGGAGACCATGGTTGCGGTGGTGGTAGTGCAGGTAATAGTGGCGCTGCAATGCATTGACAATGTATTGTCAAAGTCTGGTGTTGGCGGGGCTCGCTTAACTATTTTCGGCCCTTTGGCTCTGACTTGGCATGGCCGACCCCCACTTTTCGCATGGCCCGATGACATGCGTCCTGGCGCGTGCAACAACGACGATGTAAATACGTCATCGGCTGGGGGTTTGCATGGCTGGGACAGGGGTCCCCGCACTTGAGACTTGTGACTTGTGCCTGAGGCAAGGGCAACACTAGGTACATATGATCAACGCCTCCACATGTGGGATTCATTTTTATGGTCCAGATGCAAATCACTTCTCCAGCTACCCACTCAGTCTAGTTACGGGCAAAATGAGATTTCAGCAAACCAGGTCCACTCACAAGCCCTTGATCTTCTCCTCGAGCGCGCGCTTGATGGCTATTGGGAAGTTAGCATCCCTCTGGCATTCAAACTTTGAGTAAACTCACCATTGCAGCTATCATTCGCATCACCAAACAACATCTTGGTGTTCTCCATGAAGAACATGGGATTCGGCACGTCCGCGTACCCACTCGCCATGCCTCTCTTCATGATAACAACGTTCTTGCTCTTCCACGCGTGTAGCACCGGCATGCCTGCGATCGCACTTCCGGCCTCGAGCGCGATTGGGTTGACCGTGTCGTTTGCACCGATGACCAATGTTACATCCGTCTCGGGAAAGTCGTCGTTGATCTCGTCCATTTCCAGGACGATGTCGTAAGGCACGGAAGCTTCGGCGAGGAGTACGTTGCATTGACCTGGCATGCGGCCAGCGACGGGGTGGATAGCAAAACGCACGTTGATGCCTTTGGCGCGCAGGGTGTTCACAAAGTCAGAAATGGCATATTGGGCCTTTGCGACGGCCATGCCGTATCCGACTACGATGATTACGTTCTCGGCATTAACCAATGCTTCAGCCGTTTCGTCAGACGTCGTCTTCGTTATCTCACCCTCAATCTTTGTTTGCGTTTGTGGCGTTTGCGCTATGCCGCCGAAGAGCACGTTCGTGAGCGACCTGTTCATGGCTACACACATGATGTAGGAAAGAATAGAGCCTGATACTCCAATCAGTGCACCGATAGTGGTGAGCAAGGAGTTGTCCAACATGAAACCTTCTGCGACCAGGGCGAATCCAGAATAGGCGTTCAAGACAGTGATTACGACTGGCATATCCGCGCCGCCAATAGCTGCTGTAGTAGTGTAGCCTTTGATGAAAGACAACACTGCATTTCCAACGAGGCAAGCCGCGCCGATCATAGGTGCACCAGGGGCATAAGTCAGGAAAGCACCCAAAGTAGCCACATTTGCACCCAAGAGGGTACTGTTGATAAGGTGGCGTCCGGGTAGAGCTAAAGGCTTCGAACTCATCTTAGCAGCCAGTTTCAGGAAGGCAACGATAGATCCAGTGAATGTGACTCCCCCAATGAAGACACCGAGGTATGCCGAGACCATATGGAGAGTCGAGATATCGCCAGTATGGCCAAGGACACTACCGATACTAGTGAGGACTGCCGCAAGACCGACAACAGAGTGCAGCGCTGCAACCGTTTGTGGCAAGGAGGTAGGCGTGATCCTGCGTCCGATGAGAAGACCAGCAACGGTACCCACGGTAGCCAACCCGGCGAACTGCGTAAGAACTTCCGGCGTAAAGCCAACAGCAGCCAGAGAAGCTAGTATACCCGTAAAAACACCGAGTATACCGAGAATGTTCCCACGTCGAGCTGTGGTTTGAGAGGCGAGACCGGATAGCGACGTCATGCAGAGGACGCTGCTGACAAGGTAACCCGCCTGCACAAGGCCCGCCATTCCAGTTGAAGCCGCCGCAATGTATCCGCCACCAAACAGTGCTGCCGGAATAGCGTATAGCCAGGGGTACTCTTTCGGGTCAGTCGGGCGTCTAAACATATCCAGCATACGTTTGGATATCACGAAACCTCCAGAGACGTTGACGAAAGCGAGCAAAACGGACAGAGCGCCGAGAGTCTGAGGTATGGTGCCAGGAAGATAACCTCCTCCCATGACGAAGAGACCACCAATGCCAACCATGCCAGATATGGCGTTGGTAACACTCATAAGAGGAGAATGTAAAGCGGGCGCCACGCCCCAGACTACTCTGTATCCGATAAGACTTGCCAAGGCAAAGGTAAAGGCGTTGGACATGAACAGCGGTCCTGTGAACTTTCCTAATGCCAAAGCCGTAGTCATACCCGCTGTGATGCTAGCTACTTGTCGAGACTGGGTTTGCCATGGAGTAAGTGCAACGATGTTAGCGACCTGGTCAGCGGGCGAAGTTGCTGGCTTCGATTGAACTGGCGGGGGAGCGGGACGAGGGGCAGTAGGAAGAACATTGCCATCGTAGGTAACAATTGCTCCCCGAGTGACCTCGTCCGTTAGATCAACATCGTAGTACTTGTCTCTCTTGTCTTTAGGGACTAGTGAGAGCAGGAACTTGGTGACGTTGTTAGAATAGAGAGTCGATGACTGGGTTGGCAGGCGCGATGGAAGGTCGGTATATCCTAAGCCTATCGTCAGTCTCGGCATCTTCTTGGCTAGAAATCAATTCTTACCAAGTATAGACACTCCCTCGTATTTCGCCAATTGACCCGGAACGGTAGCTTCGCAGTTCCCGCCAGCTTCAGCCGCAAGGTCTACTACGACTGACCCAGGCTTCATCGCACCGAGCATGGCTTTTGTAATCAGTTTTGGAGCGAGTTTGCCGGGGATCAAAGCTGTGGTAATGACGATGTCGACCTCTCGGCATTGATCATAGAACAGCCTCATCTCCGCCTCGATGAACTCTTTAGACATGATTTTGGCGTAGCCACCAGCACCGGATCCATCTTCATTCATTTCGACCTCGATGAACTCAGCACCAAGAGACTGAACTTGCTCACGAGCAGCAGATCGTGTGTCAAAGCCGCGTACTATGGCACCCATACGACGAGCCTAGGTCAAACATCAGCACAAGTCCTGCGTAAATGGAGCTTGCTCTTACAGTTGCAATTGCACTCAATCCTGCAACACCAGCTCCAATGACGAGAACCTTGCAAGGTGGAATCTAAACAATTTTAGTGTTTTTCTCAGACCATAGAAGGTAATCGTCACCTTTCCGGCCGCCGTAACTTGCCCAGTGAGGAAGCGGCCAAAGTGATTCGAAGCTTCCAAAACCGCCTTGTAACCAGCGATGTTGGCCATGGAGCTTCTTCGCATTAGTCTAGACACGTATCAAAGCGTTGAATTCGGCATACCTCAATGCATCGAAGACTTGCGCACGTGATATACGTGGGACCATATCCATAGCAAACGAGGTAGCCTTCCGGGAAGCAATTCGATCCACAGTTGGTTTGTTCTGAATAGGGTAGAGCATTGAAATTACTGTAGCTCCTTCTCGGATGGCATCCACTTCATTCCCTTCTCCGTCGATGCTGAGTGCTCGAACCTTGAGCAAGATGTCGCTTTCGGAGAAGACATTTCTGCGGTCCACGGCCTGGGCACCTGCCTGCACATAGGCTTCGTCGGTGAACTGGGCTTCGACGCCAGCACCACGTTCGATCAAGATTCTCGAGAATCCCTTTTTGAGCAACAGTTTGACATTTTGGGGCGTCATGGCAACACGCCGCTCTCCAGGATAGCTTTCCTTTGGCACACCAATGGTTAGATTGGCGTAAGCCCCTGCTGTGGCAGGCGGCGAATTCGGAAGCTCCTCGTCGTGCGGCTCCGATGCATGGGATGCATATCGCGCGACACCGGTGGCCTGCAAGACATGTTGCTGCAGGTACAACGGGAGAGGGCGGGTTAGACTCCGAACACTTGTAGTTGCTTGCTGAGTTCTGATATGGTTCGAATGCACATGGTAATCCTGGTACTTCACATGTGTCGCCCTTACAGCAAAGGGGGGAGCACACGGCTTCAGGTTAGCAGACGGGATGCCCCGCCGCGGTCGACAGGCAAGTGCCCTGTAGCCGGCGAGGCATCTAGCTGAGGTGCTCATGTTGTCTCGGGGGAAGGCGAGCAAAGGGATAAGCCAAACACCCGCATCTGCTGGCGATTTGTTGCGACAAAGGCAGCTCGTGAAATCAGACGCGGCGTGAGTGAGCAAACCAAAGTTAAAGGTGCCATGGTTGCGAGATATGGTGGTACATAGGGCAGTACCTTTGGGCCGCCTTGCTCGTGTTGCCTCTGCCGAAGGAACGACGGGCAGCTTCCCCGCACTTCACCCTACCTGCAGGGCACCAACCCCGCGTTACCCCAGCCTTTGATTTCGTTCTTGAGGCTCACAACACAGTGACCCAACGATGTTGTGCAGATGATATGAGCTTTGCTCTTTTCCTCAACGGCCTTTCGTGCTTTTATGATCAAATACCTTTGTTTACCAATTCGAGCAATGGGCTAATTGTGTTCCCCAACCGTGCGCAAAGCGATCATCGCGATGTGGGGCACAGTCTCCCGAACCCACGGTTTCTAATCAAATGACTCTCAATCATGGGATCCGGTCTCTTAGCGAATGACAAGTGCAGTCCAGAAATAAATCTGCATTCCAGCCAATGAACTGCCTGCGGCATCTATATGTCAAAGACGTCAATTTCAGATTGGTTACTTTAGGTAATGGATAGGGTGGAGGCCGTCATATGTTTTGGCTGTCAAAAGGAATCGGAGAATCCGCTGAAGACATGCCGCTCAAGATATGACAGTCAAGAAATGGATTGCCACCGATGCTGAATGTGCTTGAATGTGCTTGAATGATTCAGTTCGCAATCACAGGATCAAATAGATTGTTTTGTAATATTTGTAACATTATGACTGTAGATATGCTAATTGAATATTAAGGAGCGACTATGACACGAGCTCAATGCTCAAAGTGAATCTAAATGATGTACACAAAAGTGAAGAAGAAATATTACTCATCAAGCCATCCATCAATATCCGAAGGTTCTGTGCCATTGTTGTAAGAGAGACACGGAGCGCTTACTCCTCGCGCCTGCTCATGTAAGACCAACCGCCCCAGTTGAAGCTAGCGTTGACATCAACGTCCCAGGTGTACGACTTCTGGCAACCCCACTGGGAGGTACCGCCAACGCTGATGTCGAGGCTAGCCTGAGCGGGGGTGAATTTCTTGGTGAATAGGCGGCAATGGGTTCCAAAGCCGACACCATTCTTCTCTAGATAAGCAGCCTGGAACTGAACACAGCCACCCTTGTTAGAACCCCACATAGACATGAAGCTCCCGAAGAAGCCGGATTGCTTGTTGACCTGGTTCTGCTTCTGGGCATAGGCGGCGCAGAGGGAAGGATCGAAAGGGCCAGGGAAGGTCTGCTGGCCCATGCAGTACGGCTGCTGGTTGTGGAGCTTGTTGCCGCAGCTCTGGGGGTTGCTGCAGCTGGGAGGAGTAGGCGCAGAGTAGGTCTGCTTGTTGTAGCCGTTGGAACCGGCAACGACGACCTGGAAGCCATCCTGACCTTGGCCAACGTTCGTAGCAGTAGCATTGGTAACGTCCATACCCCAGATGGAGCACTTGAAGCGAGTGATAGAATCGGGCGCATTGCAAGAGCATTGACGGGGGTTCCACTTAGGCGCACGCTCAATGTAGAGGTTGAATCCCGTGCAGGTGCTGGTTCCGTCGCAGTAGGCAGCACACTCAGCAACTGAGTAGCTGGTAAGCTCCTTGTAACCAAGGTATCCACTGCCTGAAACCGAACCGCTAAGATCTGAGAAGGACTGGGCGTAACCAGGAGGGGTCTTGGCAGAAGTAGCGAGCTTGTGGTAGACAGGGTTCGCCTCGAAGTCATCGGAGGTGCCGTCAGTCACGGGACCATAGGCGTTGGGCTGGGCAGCACACGGGTCTTCGGGGTTGATGAATCCACAGTATGTGCCGACCTCAATGGCAGTCGCGCAGGCAGGGTCTGCGGTGAAGGCAAAGGTGTTGGTCCAGGCAACTGGGGTACAGGAAGATGGAGCGACGTTGGTGGATAAAGGGTTGGCTGGCACAGCAGTGGCTACAGCAGTAGGAGCGGCTGTTATAACAGCTTTGGGGTTGTTGTAGTTATTGTTGTAGTTATTGAACCAGCGAGCCTCAAGATCAGCATCGACGTTTCTCTTTACTTGCTGAGCCGAGGCTGCTCCTGTCGCTGCGGCGGCGGCGGCGTTCTGAGCGTTGAGCTGGTTGTAACGATTCTCTGCAGCAGGGCCAACTCCCACGGGCGGGCCCTGGGCGAGGCCGACGCGGATGGCATTGAGAGCTTTCGTATCGATAGCCTGCGGCGCAGGAGAAGCGGCAACGAGGGCAGCGGCCCCGAAGAAGATGTAAGGACGCATGGCGAGGGATGGTAGTATCTGAACCTGTCGAAGAAGAGAAAAGTAGGTAAAGAAGAGAATTGAGAAGTGTGAATGAGAAGTGAAGACTGTTGATGATGAGAACTTATCCATCTCGATAGAGGACCTTATATACCTGATGTCCCTCAGAGCTATACGGCGTAATCCTCGGCCCTAAGAAGTAATTTGACATAGATCTTGCCGACATGTCTGACACTTCAGCTGGATTTGTCCGTCATTGTCGAAAACAATAGCGCACCAAACTTTCTCCGGGAGGACTATCATGCTGAACGTGCACAACACATGCAGGTACTAGATAGTGACCAATGAAGTGGCAATACTCCTGTCCAGTTTTCTGGATCATGCCCTATACGTTCATGCACTGTCGACAAACGAGAGCTTAAGATATTTCTATCTTCCCTGTTGTACTCTAGGGCGCCGCTAGGACCGCTAGTTCAGAGACCGTTCTCAAGTGGAACACTACTCACTAAGCTCGACAGGGGCAGGACTTGTGTGAAATGGGCAGCGTGGAACACGAAGCTATCCAGGAGGCGGAGCTATCGCTTTCTTCGAGCACCGACACCTGTGAAAAGGTACCCTCGCGTGAGCAGCGAGGACGATAGCCCAAGTAATATACAGATCAGTTGCCAAAAGAGACCTTAGCATTGAAACTCTTCGAAACGGGGCGCTCGATGGGCCCTGAACATTGGAGCAGCAGCTAAAGGCGGGTACGTCGGTTTGCACATGGGCACAACATGGCGAGTAGTGGTGCGAGCGTCTGTTGGGCCACACGATGAACGTTCCTACGGCGGATGGTACGCTACGCAAGGTGCTGCACAAGCAACCCAGAGAATCGACTTTCAGCTTTGGAAGGTGAAAAACTTGATGGTCTGGAGCTATTTGTGGAGCTCTGATAGAATGGTTGACATTGAGCCATCGGCTAAACATGCTCGCCGGGTGTCGCAGGTCATGCAGGGAGCAGCTACATTCCATGGTTGTGTTGTGGGGCAGGGTCGTCCAATGGCACGGGAGATCTTCAGGTCCACCCGTGCCGTTGCCTTCACCTCGTCACCCACTGCGTATGCCAAAAGATACCGTTGGGCCCTTTTCTGATATGCCGCCTTCGCTCTTAAGTCTCCTTTGGTATATCGTGCCTTGATCAGCCCACCGGACGACAGCGCAAGTTGCAAATGGTGTTGGTGGTGTTGGTTGCAGAACACGAGAAAAGTCATCGTCGCCCGAGGATCCGGAACACTCGGATGACGCTAGTGGCTCGCTCCGGTCGATCAGACTAGTGCTATAAAGCTTGCCTAGCATGCCTCAGCCTCACTTGCGCCGCCGCCCACCTCTAATGTACCGCTACTGCAGCGTCAACGGCTTGTCTCAGCCATGAGCTCTCGTCAACAGGCATCCACATGTGTCTGCTCTATTGCCAATGGTTTCGCCCCTCACCACCCCTCTTTTCTGTCTGCTGCGTGACGTCTTTTCATCGCTCATCGACTTGCTGCACCTGGACCACCTCTTCCACGGCAGATCGAGCTCACTTACCGCTCGCATCGTGCTCACGAGTCAGGTAGGTTTGTACTTAGACGTTTTGGTGCAGGCTGTGAACCATGGTTTCGAGGCAACGCGCCAGTGTGGCAGTGCCTAGTCACCAGCCACGGTGTCGGCAGGTTCATGTGATGACAAAAGAATTGCGCTCAACCTGTCTCGCTGCGCATGCGCGTGCATTAGCAAAAAAAATCAAGCACTGTCCACTGGTACACGACATCGCGACTGGACGAACGCTCAAGACCACGCAATTATGAATGTTGTCTTTCGAAAGGAGTCAGTCATAGCTTTCTACGCCTAGTCACTCCGACAATGGGCGAAAATGCTGGTTGCTCGCTTTGGTGCTATTAATCAGCAAACACAGCAACATTAGCTCGAACAGTACCGTGGTGAGCTCCAACCTTATGATCACGAAACACGATCCGCATTCGAACGCTTCTCTGGAATCCGGAGCATGATAGTTAGTGGTGGGACTTGCATTGAAGGGATAATGGTACATTTGAGTCAACGAGCGAGATGTCCGAGATCGGCACGCATCGAGGTCGCACCACAGCCCTCAAACCCCATTAAGATTGAACCTCCGGTCATACTCTTCGTCTTCGAGTCTCAGGAGTGCAGAAAGGAGAACGGGAAGATATCGATGCTTCGAGCCTCCCTTTATAATAATGTCTCCGCATCTATCACAAGAGTGCGTGTCATCGAGACTACGTCCGTAGGGTATTTGCAAAGTAGGCATTGCAAGAGTAGGCTTTATGGCCATTGAAACGCAGCACCATCATGCGCCGCTATGGAATATTCGAATTTCCATGGGATAGTCATCAACTTTGGTTTGCAATTCCGAGCAACAGCGGATCCATGCACAGCAATATCGCACACACTCGATACCCGGTTCGGAAGAAATCGCGCCCATCCTCTAAGCATAGTCGAGCTTGTTTACGCGGGGTTCACAACATATCACCTGCGTCTCTACAACTCACTCTTAAGCATGCGAATCATTGGATAAGCCGCCGGTAAGCATACACCATTTCAAGCTGGCCGAATGCCGATTGGTTCTCCGTAAAGCTTCACAAAACCCAGGAGGTGGACGCCCATTGGGGTGGCGTACAATTCGCATTTCGAAGAGCTTCGAGGCTAACTTTGTCATTGATCTGGTCATCTTCAACTGTTCGAGATACAAACGATTCGATATCCGAACAGCATTCTTGGACTCCCTGAAAAACTTCGCTTTTGACATCTTAGGAGCTCCAGTAGTATGGCCAACCCCAGGAGTCGTTCAAATGTACATGCCAAGGTCAGCTTCGTATCCTCAACATATCAGCTCTCTTATGCCTTATTCAACACCAGAGAGAGAGCATCAGTAAGTGGTATTTATGGGGTCCAGCCCACACGTATTATCGATATACAGTACAGCAGGGGCAATGAGTAACGCGACTTCGTATATCGAATTATCCGCACGCGAGACGCACTGAAAGTCGTATTTTGAGGCGAAGCAAAACAACAGGGGTTCAATTAATGTACGTTCATATATGAGAGGAAATTGAACAGAAGACACGGTGAGTGGAGCTATTTCTACTTTATATCCATATGTATCCTTCTCGAAATATCCAATCTCAGATCGTTTCATGGCTGGTGATCCGGATAAACCCTGTGGAGCCCTGTTGATTGATCTGAAGAGGCGAAGTCGCCTTCCCCAGATCGTATATTACCTAGTTAAGCGACCCGTTTGCCGAGCGCTCATATTGTCGAATAAATTACAGCAAAATAGTCGAGACCATGTTCTGTCAGCGCAACGTTCCAGGGCCTCGGGATTTTGATATGACCTCTTGCTGGGAGTCTTGGCTACAGTACCCTTTTTGGTCGTTTTCTTTACCGGCCATACATCACCTGACTCGAGATCGCATTCCGGGTACTCTTAGATTGTCTCGGCTCATGTTCAATCCTATTTTTGGTAGGTTAAGCGGCGGCATAGCACTATCATGCAGGTCCAGAGCCTTTATGCGGGGAATTGACAATCAACCTCTTACCGAAGCTTTTCGTATTCTCACTATAATGCTTTGTTCCGCCATTCTCGGCCTTTGGGTACGCCACCGCCGAAATCGAGCATTGCCGCTGACCTCGTACTGCAAAGACGATCACCATCCGCGTGCAATGCTCCTCTCCCGAACCTCCAGTTACTCTTGGTCATGGTCTCGTATTCTCCATACTTGCAAGGTCCCACTTTCGACTGGGTCAATCTATAGAGGTACCGAAGAACCTGGTTCAGTCTTAAGAGATCATGGTCTTAGTACCGGAGAGTGTGCAGATAAGCCAAAATTAAGAAGCGGGTTGGCCAATCCCATGGCATGATGCTTCCAACCATCACATTGACATGTCAGGAGTGCGAGGCGGAATGGCCAGGTGCTCTAGAGTATGGAGTTCAGCAACTGCGAGATTACAGGAGTCCTGGAACTACTATAAAAATGATCTCAATCCCCTCCTGCTTTTGATCATCGCAAATTGCCAGCCTTCGCTTTCAACGCTCACTTCAGCTCCTCACCACCACCGAAAGTCTTCGTCTCACCAACAGCCAAAATGCACGCCAAAATCGCCGCTTTCCTTCTCCCGGTCCTCGCTGCTGCGAACCCTCTGCCCCAGAGTGCCACAGGAGACGCCCCTTCTGCTGATCAGATCACCATTGTGGACACCTCCTACTCCGGAAACGGCTGTCCTCAAGGCTCAGTCTCGACCAGTACCTCGCTAGACAAGACTGTAAGTATAACCTCGCATATTTTCCATCTTCATCTCAGATATGGACTTGGTCCTATGTTATCGACCGCTGGCATCTGATCCCATCGAAAGGCTGGCGAGTAGGCACAGTACGAACTCAAGCTCACCACACAAAACAGGTCGTGACTTACGGCTTCGACGCATTCCAAACCTACATCGGCCCTGGCACGGTTCCCGCCGACCGCAGCAAGAACTGCCAACTCCACCTGAACCTCAAGTACCCGGGAGGTTTCCAGTACGCCGTCGTCGACGCCACCTACCACGGCTGGGCGCGTCTCGACGCCGGCGTCACCGGTAGCTTCATCACGACGTACTACTTTTCCCAGGACGCGGGCAAGACGGTACGTCTCCAAACGAAATCAAATCAAAATCCCTTAATTCTCTCACTTCCAAGACACGAAAGCTAACACAATCCCCAAACAGCAAACCACCCGCATGGCCGCTGAAGGCGGCGGCTCCCTCCTAACCGGCCAAGTCTACACCAAACAAGACTCTGTCGAGACGACGGCTACCATCTGGTCCCCTTGCGGCCAAAACGGCATCTTGAATATCAACAATCGTATCTCGCTCACGAACAAGAAGGCAGACCAGGCGGGGGAGATGTCCAACGATGATGCTACTGTGGCGTTTACCCAGCAGCTGCACGTTGCATGGAGGAAGTGTTAGTAAAGATTTTAGTTTTTTACGACGCTTACGTGTGTGAGTGTGGGTGTAGGAGATAAAGACTGACTCGGTGTGATTGTTTAGGTACGCCTGGAAGTGGGTCTGGGAGTGGTAGCGGTACGATTGGGATTAACAACCCGAGCTCGGACGTTACTTTTGGGCAGTGAGAGCTCATGAAGTAGATTGGTGTGGATCAGGTTTCGGTGGATGGATGATGCTGAGAGGGTGGGTGGGGATTGTTAATAGGCGGGATCGACTATTTCTCTTTTTCGTTAAAAATTTATGACATTTTGTCTGAAACTGATTGCATTTTCCCTTCATGCTTCCTCTTTTGTCTTTTTTTAAGAACATCCGATAGTTTGGAGGACCACCCTCCACTCTGTTATTGTTGGATTTTGTGGGGAAAGTCCCTTCGAAGCTTGCGCTACTCGATTCTTTTCCACACTTCACACGCTTTGGTGACGTTCTGCTTTTTTTATGCTATATATCTATACAGTGTATTTATGCTGACTTGAATCGGGTTATCAATTGTCCGGTTTATTTGGAGTGTGTCACGTACACCGCGATGCTAGACCGCCTCCCTTGCGCCTCATTGACTGATCAGTACTGGTTTTCACCCCCAAGTTATATGTATAACTGCGCTGCAATTACATTGTGTCTCTAAATAGCTGTTACTACCTTGTTGTGTTGATCTGCTTCGGCATTGATAATACTTCAAAATAAACAAAAAAACTGCGCCGCAACAATATATAGGTGGATCTCGTCACGACTATCTCGTATCCAATATAGCCAGAGTCTCATCATAATTAGAGTAGAGATGGAGAGGCCACGTTGTAAGGGTTGGGTGAGAACAAGGCGAATCATAGTGTGAGTATCGATGCTTTCGGTGGCTTCCTACTCGAACTAAAGATACGGCCCAAGGCTAACAATAGCATGCGCGCAACCCAGAAAAGTGCAACCATGTATCCCTTGCGCCGGGCATGCAGATCCATGCACTCAGTGTGCAACCATGCTATAACCTCACTTGCTTCCACAAACACACTCCGATTAAAACATGGCACATCCATAAGGACACAAGCCCCATGCGGCATGTCCACAATTGGGCAAGTGCCCAACACTTGCTTCCCCTAGGTTGTACATGTCATTTCCAAGTATAACACACTCATCGCCCAAGTTGCCACCCCAAACAAGAAACCGAAAACATGGCACTACCGCGACATACGACGATCCTGGATGGATCGCAATAACTCTAACCATCCGCCGTCATCAAAATCTCCGTCCCCTGTTGTTTGCGAAAATAATGCATCAGGAAGCTGAAGAAAATCAATAGGTAGTTACCATGTACTTACTGTTGTATGCTGCCATGTTGGTTGCAGGTCCGCCCCCGTTGACAACGACCGGATTGCTGTCGACAACATGCACAGCCAGCCCGTTGCCCGCGGATGTGACTGGAGGGTCCGAGGCAGAGTTGCGTATGCGAAGCAGCGTGATGCGTATCCGATATGTTCCGGGTTGGCGGATGACGAGCTCGGGGAAGCGCATATAACCCACACCGTACGGGTCAGCCATTTCCATGGAAGCAATCGATCCGTCTGCTTCGTCGTCGGCAAAGGGGTGGATAGAGTCGAAGCGTCGTCCTAGGAGCAGGGCATTGAGCACGTTTGGATCCGTCGAAGTAGTAGAGTTGGGGCCCGGTACCAGCGCAGCGACTGCGACGAGGTTGGTTGAATCCGAAACAGCATCGTCGGGATCTGCGTTGGTGGTTCGTAACCGCACGACAACGGACCCTGGCATCGTTTGACCGACTCGAGCGGTTCGCGGGGGTTGGACGACGATGTCCATTGCGTACCGGATTTCCTCTGGCGATATAGAATGGCGGCCTGATCTTGATCGTCCTGAATTGTGAGAGTTTCCAGTATGAGGTCTTGAACGCACGGAACGGCTCCCTAGCGCCCTGGGTCTTGCGACGTCAGCCATCGAGGATATGGCGTCGACTAGTCGATGGGTTGTCTCTCCGTTGAGTAACTCTGCGATGCGAGCAGATCTTCTTAGTGACGCGTGGCTGCGGCTGTTCTGCAAAGAGGTCTGGCGCGATATGGACCTGGTTCGTGAAGTTGAAAGTAGACTGGGCCTGTTTCGCCTAGTCGATGCGCCCCGGGTTGGATTTGAATCTCTACCTCGTCCTCGTCGTGGGCCCCTTCGCATCTGAAGAAGGCTGAACCTGTTATTCTTAGTAAGGTTTCATAAAAAGATGCAAGCCAGGCAAGTCTCAGCTGTGCTGTTGTGCCGTAGAAGGTAAAAAGACGGAATTTAGGCGAGTAAGAATAGGCAAGAGAATGTGCAAAATGTGGTGAGATGTGAAAAGGCTGGGGTAAGCTGTCAATGTATAGTGACGCCGTGGAGGTATAATCAGACTTGTCGTCAAAGCCCTCTCATGGCGCGTGTGCCAGTGGCTCTCGATCAGGACGACGATGGTGGCCCATCTGGCGGGGTTGAGCCCAACACTCAGGCCCTTTAATCTCACGAACGTGCCGCGCAGAGTACGGGGGCGTTGCAAGAGGCAATATCTCGAAAGATATAGGTAAAGATGAGGTCACCGGTACCTCCTGCACACCCTGGTCCGGCCCCAGCAAAAAGCGGGATCGCAGGCGTAGAGGTTACCGTCTGGGGGGGTTGCGGTTGACGCCGTTCATGCGAACTTGGGGCTAAAGAGCGGCCTGTTGTCCATGCGCGGACCACGAGAGAAACTGGAGCCCGGCAGGGAAGAGAAATGGAATAAGAACGCAGAGCGGAGAATGTGGTAGGCATGCAGCAGATGGTGTTGCAGATTGAGAGACGGGTGCGATGCGCCAACCCGGCAAGCCATGTGGGCGGCAGGGATGGCGAATAATGAGATGCGAAGCGAAATGAGGTGCACTGCTCACCTTCTGTCTTGTCACACGCGCGCCTGCGTTGGGTGGAACCACAGGTGTGCAGGATCGCTCGTTCCTTTTTGCTTCAGGCCGTCCTGCCGTTGCACAGAGCTTGGAGAGCTGTAGTTTAGTGTTGAGCTGCTGTCGTCGCGTGAATGATAGCAAGATGCCAGTGACGGGTGGGTGTACTGGTCCCGATAGCAGTGATGATATAGGCCGGGAAGGCGACTTCTTCTGTGACGTTCTATGTTACTGGCGGTATATTAGCCATGCCTTGCCCTCCGCTACAACGAGCCTCCACTGCGAACCATCACCACTGCCCATCCCACCGCCCTGCATTGACACAGGGCCGCCAACGCAGCGTCATCTCCCATGGAAACGGCCTTCTGGAAGGACCCGAGCTCTTCCGACGTACCTCTTTTTGCCCTCTACACGCGGATGGGAACACCTAACGTGCGGCTTCGGGATGTGGGGGCCGGAGATGGTGTGGGAGATGGATGTCTCAGTTTATGAAGGAGTCGGGAGCCAATGCCTTTGAGTCTGGAGCGGCAGACTACTTGATGCAGGTAAATGGCCATGGTCGAGACGGTAGACCGGCCGTCTTATACAAAGCGGCCAAGTTGCAAGCATCCAGAGGCTCTTGCCTCTCCTGGAGTGAGTTGCAGCTGCTCGCACGACTTGCCGCCTTCCGCCATTGGCCTCGACAGCGACGCCCTCGTTCTGGCAGCACGCCCGTTTGCTTTGGTCCCTTTCGGCAGCCCAGGTGATTCAAAGGGCGACCCTGCGGTCTGCAGGCCCTGTTCCTGCTGGGTGTGCGTCTGGCGTCCCGCCCGAAAGATGGCGCCCGGTGGAGTATGTGTCTTGGTTGTGGCCTTTTTGCCCACTAGCGTCCGATCACCGTGCAGCCAGGACGGCACGATTGCCGATCTAAGGCACGACCACATATCCAGCGTCACGGAATCGTTGCGTGGCCGGCGTGGCCTGCAAGACCTCAGACGCTGCCACCAATTACCGAGCCATCGCCCTGGAAGCACCTTGTGCCACTGTGCCGGAAAAAGAAAACCGCTTCAAAGGACATCTGGCGTGCACGCCTCCCTAGCGCCTTGTTCGGTTGCCGGTAGCCACTTTCACCGAATCAACGCGACGAGATTGGCATTCGATCTGTATCTTACCGCAATTTTCGTGGACCTTCTCTCCGATCTTCTCCACAGGCCAGACTACGGGAAAGCCCGCGCTATTCGACGAGCCGACCCTAGCCTGGTGAACGGCTATTTCCATCCATCCATCGCACTTCCTCCACGAGTTCTTGCCTTGACAAAGACATCCGTCAGCTTCGAACGACAACTGTCTGGCCGGCGTTATACCGTGGACCGCTTCCGGGCGCCAGATCCTGCAGCTCCCCCGGGCTGACCCTCCGAAAAATGACAATTGCACGGCTTCTGCATCTCGTCAGATGAAAACGTCTGCCATGGCCCCATCCAGCTCTCCGCCGCTAAACAAAGTCGGCCTCTTGACATCCCTAGCTTACTGCATGCACCCACAGAACTGGCCTACTCGCTTGTAGATGTGAACTAGTACTTGGGTCATGGATCTTTGGCCCCACGTCAAGACGTACGTCCAATAAATGGGCAGAAGCCATCTTCAGCAAGACGACGAAAACGACGAGTCGTCTGCGCACCATCCTGCCCTGTAGTTGATGCATCTGTTTACCCATCAAATCTGAGAGAGTGTGCAAGCAAGGATATCCCCAGTCAACCACACTCAATTGCTTTTGGTGAGATTCTACTTCATATCCAGCATCAACGGGACCATGCTTTCGCGGAAGCGGATCGTAAAGGCCGCAACCATACAATTGGTTCGCATTTTATACTCCTTCTGCCACCATGCCCGGTCTTCTGCATCTTTTCTTATGACTTGACAGCAAATGCGAAACCTCGCCGACATACTTTTTACGCCTCACTCTGGTTCAACCCAGCCTAGTCACTTGCATTTCATGTGCTTCGTCTTGTCATTTATACTGTCCAGACCATGCCAGCCACTTACGGACGGCCTTTCTGTGCATGCGTTCCCATCGGCTGCGTCTTTGGCGCCTGACTTCCAGGGATGACGGCAGTTTAGATCTATTTTACCGCTGCTCTTTCAGTCAACTCATTTCGCGAAGCAGCTATCTGTCGAGTAAATAATCAGCCAAAGTTTCTCGGGCATCAATCGATCTACCACAACCTACCAAATCTGCATAAACTTCTAATGTTCCTTAGATGCCCCGGTCGCATGTGTGTCCATCTGGGCCATGTCTCAGATCAAGACACAAGAATGATCGAGTTCACCTGCGTCACATCTGCATTTGGACACACAGCTTCTGTCCGGCCACGGCGCTGGGAGCGCCTCTGTTCCACAAAGCACGCAGCTCCGGTCTCTCCATGCGAATATGTCTTGAAACGTTGTGGAGTGCGGAAAACAATGGACGGTACCACGCTGCGCAAACCATTGCTCTCCCAGGTACGCTACAGTCACTACAAGCATACCTAAGAGGACTACTGTTAGCAAATTTAGAGACCTCGAACCGCACCCTGTAACCGATCTTTTGCCTTGCGCAACAGTCACGATCGGAAAAGCCACCGACTCAATAATAGCTCGTCATTGGCGCTTGCGTTAGCCGCAGTAACCCAATGATGGCAGCCAAGAATACATCTTACCGAAATTCTCGCCACTTACCTTGTTGCAAGTGTCACTGGCGTTGGTGTGTCTTCGTTTTCGAAGAGCCGCAATATGCCACATGTATCACACGTCGCCTCATTTGTCGTTCTCCATAACTCGCCTCGTGGTCTGGGCCTCTTCAAAAACATGGATCAATTTGGCAGTCTCGAATCCTATCAAGCCATAGCAGAAAGAACGCCGGGCAACTGATGTGTAAATAACATACAACTGCGTTGAACGGTCGCAGCGGCCCCCTCGGGGTTTCAAATCGGCACATCACCACCAAAAAGTACTCCTGAATACCAGCAATGCTTGCTAGTCCGTCCTGAGATTGTATGCATCTAAACAAGTGGTATTCATTGTCCTTTCTTACGGAGCGTCGTGGCTCATGAAACTAATGCTGCCTTACTCATACAAGAACCGTGGTACCCTGTCAAGACTGGCGACAGGCTCTCAACGCTGCGCCAAGGCATATGTATAGCATGTTCTATTGTCCAATACCCGCCAAGCGGACAGTCACGGGTGTTTCCATATACCTCATTGGAGAGCAGCTGCGCATGCCAGCCTGTGGACGTGCTTCAACGGAGCCTGTCTTGTGATCTCGACAGTGTCACCGAAGACGAGTAATCGTGGTACACGATAAGGCG
This sequence comes from Clathrospora elynae, assembly GCA_010015635.1. Taxonomy (NCBI): domain Eukaryota; kingdom Fungi; phylum Ascomycota; class Dothideomycetes; order Pleosporales; family Diademaceae; genus Clathrospora; species Clathrospora elynae. The sequence goes on from ML976048.1 coordinate 39,277, forward strand.
CTCCGACAGATGGGTACATGCACAGAAGTCAACAATCAAATCAAATAACAGCTTAGATCTAGCCGCTAACCCAACGAGGTAGGGGTTAAGCCTATATAGGAGGCTATTAAACCCAAAGCGGTAATCAAACAAATCAAATCGTGAATTCTGAGCCCCACTTATTTGATTGTTGACTTCTGTGGGTACATGGACCAGGCTTTCGTGTACGTAAGCAGCTGTACTGACACAGGTGTTGGCGGGTACAGGGATGTATGTATTGGGGACTGGACTTGGCTTAGTACGATCCTCGTCTCTCCAGATGGAAATCACCACGCATCTAAGCCACATATGTGCTGCAAATGTAGCGCCTGCGGTGGACGGGCTGTCTAGTCTCTTGGCCCTCGCCCATGTAGCTTTCGCGACAACTATTTCCCCCTCATGCTATGGGTCATCATGGGCACATCAGGTCCTCAATTTCTAAACTGTCATCCTGTCTCTGGCTCCGGTTGTTGACATGATAAACTAACCCATGCTAGCTGAAATGCTTTAAGAATTCACACAGAGCCTTTCCATGTCCAACAATGACATCCCTTCATTTCAAAGAAAACAAAGGTATCCAATTGTCCGAATCGAACATACCGAGTCATAAAAAACACAGGACAGTGTACAGTTGAGACTTCTGGCATGGGTCGATAGCCGAAACCATTGATACTGAACGATCTTGTACTTGCGACCCGCTGGTCTGGTGAAAGCTCGTGGTAACCACGTCTTCTGCACTCATGTAGCAATTCTGGGAAATTGGGTGCTCTTTCCCGCGGTGAAGGTGACGCTCGGTCACTCATGGTGACACATGGAAGTCGCGCTCGGTTGTCTGGGCCAGAACATCGCAAACAAATTGCCATGGCGGAGAACACTCCGCCGATACACCACGGCAATATTCCTAGACCGCAACAGCAACGATCATGTTGTAACCCAATACAGCTGCCCACTCCGCTTCAGCGGTCTCACTTTCCTCCGCCCGTAACCGCAACCTGGACCTTGTCAGCCAGTATGTTTCGACGATGCGCCCACTGCGTCACCATACGAAACATCGTTTCCGTCGTCACCGGCTTGGGCGTCTTCTTCATCTGCAGCAATATACTATTGCTATGGAAATTTCAAATTCCGCTGTCACCCACACATGGGACCAAATTACACGGTGATGAGCCAAATGCGCTGCGGACCCACCCAATCGACACGCTGATGGCAAACGCAGAGACCAGTTTTCAAACACTGATCTCAGAACAAACGACTACCCTCCATTCGGCTGCGGAAGCCTACCGGCAGCGCCGTGGCCGACACCCCCCACCTTATTTCGATGCATGGTTTGAGTATGCGACAAAACATGAGGCTGTCATACTGGAGAGTCTTTTTGATCAAGTCCACCATGACTTGAATCCCTTTTGGGGTGTGCCTGCAAAGGACATGCGGGACTTTGCGAGACACTTCGAAAACCACATCTATGTGAGAAATAGAACCGTCAAGATGACGATGAATCACAGTCAAGGCACTGGAAGAGACCGCATGGAAGCCTGGTTGGACACGATGAAGAGTATTGAGGGATTTCTGCCTGACCTGGACATGGCCATCAATGTCATGGATGAGAGCCGAGTCATCGTACCCTGGGAAGACATCAGCAAGTACGTTCAAAGTGAAAAGAAGATCAGGACACGATCGGTTCCCAGCCAGGTTATCTCGCAGTATCAAACCCTCGATACGCCGGACGAGGAGTCTGGAGAGCCGCCTCAAGTGGATTGGATAGGGCCTGAAGAACCCTATTGGGACACAGCACGGGTTGGATGCGCTCCTCAAGCACCAGCTCGATATGAAGCAGCTGCCACCGGCTTTACAGGACCTCCGCTGATGCCTCCAGGATATCCAATGCGCTCATTCCAGGGATACGTCAAGAACTGGACCTTTGTACGGGATCCCTGTCAACAAAGACACCTTCAAGAAGCCCATGGGACGTTCATTGAACCAGTGTCTGTGTCTACGACTCGCGCCCTGGTCCCCATATTCGGCGAGTCCAAGTTGTCTATGAATAACGACATCCTCATCCCGCCTGCCGCGTACCTGTCGGAGTCATTTGCCAGTGGGGAGTACTCGGATGCAAATGCGCATGGCGGTAACTGGCCAGACAAGATAACAGGCGCTGTGTGGAGAGGCGTGGCGAGCGGTGGCCGGAATCGCGAAGAAAACTGGACACGCTTCCACCGACACCGGTTCGTGTCCATGCTGAACGGAACATATGTGCAAAGCATCGAGACAAGCCCGGAAGCAGTAGGCGAAGGCCAGAACTTTATCTTGCAATCGTATGCCACGTATCGACTCGCGGTAACCAAGTATATGGACCTTGGTACATGGCTCGATCGCATTACGGACATTGGCTTCACCGACCTCTTATGTTTCCCGACTACTGATGAGCCTACATGCAACTACACGGATCCTTACTACAGCATCACATCGAAGATGCCGATGTCGGAGCAATATGACTACAAGTTTCTTCCTGATATCGATGGCAACTCGTTCTCCGGACGCTATCTTTCTTTCCTGCGCTCAACATCAGTCCCCATCAAGGCCACGATCTACTCTGAGTGGCACGACGACCGGCTCATACCGTGGCTACATTTTGTACCGATGGACAACTTGTTTGTGGATGTGTATGGAATCATGGATTACTTCCTAGGCACTGGAGCTGATTTCAAGACGGACGGTGAAGAGGTCGTGACGGACGGCGTACACGATGAAGCAGCGAAGAAGATTGCGTTGAGGGGACAGGAGTGGGCTAACAAGGTACTCCGGAAAGAGGATATGCAGATCTATATGCTGAGACTGCTGCTCGAGTATGCAAGGCTATGCGACGATAACAGGGAGAAGCTAGGCTTCGTGGGAGATCTGAAGTCGGAGGACAGCGACTTGGACCGACGTTGAGAACGACGCGTGAATCAGCAGCGGTGTACAGCCCGAGGATCTTCCCACCTGACTCAACTTTCGTGCGATCTACCCGTCTTTTCTGCTGTGTTCCAACACCCGCGGCGACGTGCAGCGCGGGACAGCACGAGCATGCGCAGCCCCGTGCTTTATGTGCACGTCAGAATGCGGACGCCGACGGCCGAAAAACGTCAGGCGTGCTGATACGAGCCTCATGTTGATGCGGTGGTACGTTTGCACACGATCAGGGATTGTGTGGTAGATGTGCGGGTAGATGGATCGGCTGCTCTGGGTAATTTTGAGAGAACACGGCAGGTCTAGTATTGAATTGACGATTTTCAAATGATGACAACTCGTTGGATATGATGCCCTTGATGACGAACAAGATGCTCTAGATATCCTGGACCGTCTCATAGGTAGAAACGGATGAGGCTCAGCTTGGCAGTGGCTGCTGCCCCTCCAAAATTTTGTACTAGCGCGTTTGCTTTGTCCCTCCCGAGCCATTGACGCATAGCAGCTTCTACCCCACATGTGGTATGCAGCAAAGCCTGACCAGCATCTGTCGCGCCAGACTTTTCAATTATCCTTCCTCTTGTTCGTTGAGGCCGCTGGCGACTCGTAATTATTCTTTGACTCATAGCACACGCAAGTACTCTCAACACCACAAGACTCCCTTCACGCCCTTCCGGAGCAATCTGGACGCGTCGACGCGCTCAACAGTCAGGATGGAAGACGTTACAAGCACACTCGCCACGCTCGGCCTCGACAAGGTCCCGCAAGAAGCGAACACATACCCCGCTCTCAACCCCTTCGACATCTACCGGAGCCACATCACCGAGCTGCTGTCGCAAGCATCAGGCGTCGACAAACACGTGATATATCCGACACTGGCATGGACAGCAAAGCCAGAGCACGGCGACCTGCAGCTGGCAGTACCCGCGCTCCGCCTTAAGAAGAAGGACATGAAGGCATTCGCCCAGGAGCTGGCCGACCAGTTCCCCGAGTCGCCGCTGGTCAAGAAGCCCATTGTGACCAACACGTCAATCGGTTTCTTCTTCAAGCCGGAGACGCTGACCTCGATCGTGCTGCCTATGGTCCTGCGGTCCAAGGACAGCTATGGCTTCAACAAGAACCTCGGCCTCAAGAACCCGCTCGACCCATCGTCCGGCGCAAAGAAGGTAATTGTCGAGTTTAGCTCACCCAACATTGCGAAACCGTTCCACGCCGGCCACCTGCGAAGTACAATCATTGGCGGTTTCCTCGCGAATCTGTACGAGGGTGCGGGGTGGGAAGTCATTCGCATGAACTACCTGGGAGACTGGGGGAAGCAGTACGGCATCCTGGCAATCGGATTCGAACTTTTCGGCAGTGAGGATGAGCTGGTCAAGAACCCCATCGGCCACCTGTACGATATTTACGTCAGGGTCAGCCAGATACAGCACGACGAGGCCGCATTGATGAAGAAGCTGAAGGAGGAGGTTGGAGCGCTGAAAGCGGATGGCAAGGATTCCTCAGAGCAAGAGGCCCAGTTAAAGAGGCTGGAGGCTGAGGGTATGGACGAGAAGGCCAGGAAATACTTCAAGGGCATGGTAGATGGCGAGCCCAAGGCCATCGGCATCTGGAAGCGCTTCCGGGTGAGCAGCCCATTCCCGACTTATCAGAACCTCATGCTGACTATGGCAGGATACCTCCATCGAGAAGTACAAGCAGACCTACGCCCGACTGAACATCAGGTATGATGACTACAGCGGCGAGTCACAGGTTAAGGACGAGAGTATGGATCTTGCCGCCAAGATCATGTGGGACAAGAAGGTCTGCGAGGACTCGGAAGGCGCCGTTATTGTCGACCTTACCAAATACTCTAAGAAGCTGGGCAAGGCCGTCATCAAGAAGAAGGACGGGACCTCGCTGTACCTGACCCGAGATATCGGCGCGGCCCTTGAGCGTGTCGACAAGTATCAGTTTGAGTACGTCTCCGCGATGCTACACACTGGAAGTAGAGGCTAACGTTTCTCCAGCCGAATGATCTACGTCGTCGCCTCACAACAAGACTTGCACTTGTCGCAACTCTTCAAGATCGAGGAGCTCATGGGCAGGAAAGACATCTCTGACAAGTGCCAACACATTAACTTTGGCATGGTCCTTGGTTCGTAACACCTGTCCCTCTCGTCCCCCCCCCCCCCCCCGATAGTGCTAACAAAGATGGCAGGAATGTCAACCCGAAAAGGCACGGCAAAGTTCCTCGACGACATCCTCCGCGACGTGGGCGAGAAGATGCACGAAGTCATGAAGGGAAACCAAAACAAATACGAACAGGTCAAGGACCCTGTCCAAACCGCAGACACACTCGGCATTTCAGCAGTCATGGTCCAAGACATGAAGGGCAAGCGTATCAACAACTACAACTTCGACATGGACCGCATGACATCCTTCGAAGGTGATACGGGCCCGTATCTGCAATACGCACACGCTCGTCTCTGCTCCATCTACCGCAAAGCCGTCGACACCGACCCAAGCTTGGCAGAGTTGGACCTCACATCGGCGGATCTGACGCTGTTGCAAGAACCGCATGCTATTGAGCTGGTCAGGCAGCTGGCGTCATGGCCCGACACGTTCCTCAACACGCTTAAGACGCAAGAACCCACAACGGTGCTGACGTACCTGTTCAAGATGGCGCACGCGCTTTCGAGTAGTTACGACCATCTGCAAGTTGTGGGATCAGAGAGGAACGTCATGATCGCCAGGTTGGCATTGTACGTTGCGGCCAGGCAGGTACTGAACAATGGTATGAGGGTACTGGGCTTGAGTCCCGTGGAGAGGATGTGACGACGGCATGTTTTGATGAGCGAAGGCTTCTCGCGTGAAAAGACGGAGAGCTTTGGTACAATGTTTAGATATCTCGCAGAATTATATTCGTTCAACATCGTTCTCTGCCTAGCATTGACTCAACACAAGAAGAGTGAGTACCTATCAATTATCGAATAGCGACTGCACATATTTTCAGTGTGGAACTACTGCCATGTACGAAGATAAGATGAGACGACAGTCAACACAAACACGAGAAAGAGTATGAGACAACAGTCATGTCGGTTGTTTGGATACTACATATAGACTAGCTAGCTCTGTTCGCCAACTGAAATGTAGACCGACAGTTGCCGTCCGATAACAAACACGTTTTGGTCTAGTTCATGAGCTCACTACCCGACTTGTTCGAGCCCTGCCGTAGATACACTATTGTACAGAGCTTGAAAAAGGTCAGAGCCGAGGTTTTGGGATTGCTGTAGAGTGGGGTGTATTGTTGTTGGTGTATTTATGTTGGTTTTGAATGTGCTAGTTTTGGGGGAGATGCTGGCTATGCTGGGGGGGATGCTAGAACGCTTAATGAAACAATGTGCCACATGCTTGGGGTATCGGAGTGCGGTCGGTAGGAATGGGGACCAAGGTATCCAAACGGGTCGGGAGATAGTGGTCGCGTGATGGTCGATATCGAGTTGTCAAAGTGTGACTATTCTCGTAGGAGCTTGCCTCGGACCATTGCAAGGGTGATGCACTCAATTCCCCACCCCCAAATTCGACCAACAGCCTCGACGACTCCAAGCATGATGACGATGCGAAGAGACGGAACAAAAAAAACAGGACGCAAGAACAAGGACGGCCCATCCCATCTTGTCTGGGTGCTAGGCGCCATTGGCGACTGGCGGCCCACCGACTCGGGGGTCGCCAGGAGGCAGTCCAGGCACCTTCTGCGGGGGCGGGTGTGCAGGATGCGGATGGTGCTGGCAACCGTGGGGACAGGTAGCGATGGGCCCGTCGTAGTCATCGTCATAGTAGTCGTCCTGTGCGTCAAGTGAGCCTTCGTCATCGCGCGGCTCGTAGCCGCCAGGAGGGGATTTCTGGTTGTCCTGGGCGTTGCTGGTATTGTCCTGCGCCTTCTTGCTCGCCTTCTTTCCCTTGCGTCCCTTCATCCGCGCCTTCTCCAGCAGTCGTCGCTTCTCGGCGAGACGCTTGCGCTCTTTCCTGTCCTTCATCTCGTACTGGCGGATCAGCGCCCTGGGCGGGTGTCCGAAGATGTCCGCGTACTCGCAGAACTCGCAGATCCACGGCGTACTCGGCGGGGAGTGGAGGTTGGCGTACTCTTGTTGGATGCGGCGCTTGCGGGCGGCGCGCTGGTACAGCTTCGCAGCACTGCGTCGCGGCTTTCTGGGTGGAGGCGCCTGCTGCGGCGGCGCACCCATCGGACGGCGTGCGGTGCCATTGGGGGCCGGCGGGGGGCATGCAGCGGCGCCATTCATGTTGGGGCTCGTCTGGGTGCCTTGCGTCGACACCATCGGGGCGTCGGGGCGGACGGGCGGGCGGGCGCGGGCAGCCTGTGGGTGCGGCGGCGGCGCTGTGCTCGCAGTTGGGTAGGCGCCCGGCGGCTGGGGGTACTGGCCGTTCTCCTGGCCGGGCCACACCATCTTGGTGGCCGAGTCGGAGCCGCAGGTGAAGGTGAACTGCGTCTTCTGCGCGCTGTGCTTGGCTGCCTCCTGCTGCAGCAGGCTCACGTGCTCGTTGCCGCGGGGCGGCGGCGTGGCTTGGGCGTTGGCGATGGCCGTCGAGATGATGCCGCTCGGCTCAGGCGGTCCTACAAAACAGATAGTCAGCGCACGGACCCTTTGTAGTGACGATGTATGATTGCCCGAGGTGCCACCGTACGTTTGCTGTTCGCGTTGGCGTTGGCGAGCGTCGTCGACGTGGCCAGCACGCGCCGCTCTGAACGCCCCGAACCCGACCGCCCGAAGCGCCCTCTGCCTGCGCCGGAGATGCCGGTGCCGGCGGTTGTGTTTTGTTGTGGTGTCGTAGGTGCCGAGCCGCAGTAGCGCCCAATCCCATCCCCGTCGTCGATCGCGCCGGCCTCGTGGGCGTTTGCGATGCCGACGCTGGCCACCGCAGCCGCGAGCGATGTGTGGTGCACGCTGTGGCTGCCCATGTTCGGGATTTTGCGCTTCTTCTTGTTGTTCGTGTTCTCGAATGACTCGTAGCCATCCACCGACGACGACGGCGAGCCCGGCTTGCGATAGGCTCCAGCCATGGCCGCAACAGACTTGCCAGGCACATGTCTACTGTACTGGTAGCTCGGAGAAACGGGTAGCGGCCCGTGGCGCTCGTCCTCGTCTTCTTCGCTCTCGACCTCCGAATGGGTATGGCCACAGTGGCAGGCATGGTGGTCATTCTCGCCCGTTCTATGAGGCCTGCGGTCGCTGGCTGAGTACGGGAAGTTGAAGAGTGGACCGGCGGGCGGCGGGCTATGCGGATACACGATCGTCTCGGCCTGCTCAGGGGACAGCCGGGCACGCAGAGAGCGTGCCGGCAGCGGGCGAATGGGCCGGTCGGGGTACATCGAGGACGACGTGTCCGGGGACGAGCGCAGCGGCGAAGAGCGGTTCCACTCGTAGCCTGCGTGGGGGAGAAGGGATGTCAGATACGTGGAGAGAGCAGGGAGCAGGCTCGGACGGAACATATCGGTGTAGTCAGGGTGCCAAAAGGAAAGAGTGAAGAGCGCTGTGGACAGTCCACAACGGCTTCCGGTGCTTACCCGCAGTCGCCGCTGCCATGCTGGCAGTCCTTCCTTCAACACCTCTTCACCAAGACAGCGCGGTCGAGCTTGCTTCCAGAACAATTCCAAGATGCTCCTCTATCGTGCCTGGCATGCCCGTATTAGCATCCACATCTAGCCAGCCTTCAGTGCCAGTGCCCAGGTGGCTTCAACGTATCATGTCCTATTTCTCCGTATCTCGAAATGTGGTGTTGCGGAATCGGAAGCTCTACGCACCTTTTTCGCAGCCGTTGTGCGCCGCACGAGGGGACGTTCTGGTCGCAGTTAGCGGAGCCCCCCTCTATTTCTCGCCATCTCGACTCACAGGATGCAGCTGACCACGGCGTCGAGAGCGTCAAAACTAAATCGCTAGAAAGATCGGAACGAGTGCCAGCTGTGTGTTGGATGTGTCGATACCCGAAGACGTGCGATTGTAGCCCGCGCCAAGATCTACGTCGGCGCAGTGATGTGGCCTCGAAGCTCGCCAATGCAGGGACGTTACTAGCAAATAAATATATATACAAGTGGCGCAATCGGCTCCAGAACGACGAGATACTACGAAGCACGCGAAGAGACGTCAGCTGGTAACCAGAGGTATGCACATCTATTGACGGAGGTCGACGTCGGCCTGCATATCGTCTGGCGGTGCCCGTGCTGGTGGCGCAAGCGTTCGCAGGGGATTGCTAATTGCACCCGATGTGTCACCCATCGAATGGCACCGAAGTTCATCTTCTCCCCTCTTGTCTGTCTCCAGCTGTCGAATTTTCCATGCCTTTACCGCCCCTTCAAGTGCTTCTTCGGCAGCTGGATGCCTTTCGGTTTCACTTGAGCTTCTCGGAACGTCCCGGTGGTTCCGCACAGTCAAGACCTGAGGTACCTGGGTAAACTCTCCTCGCATCGAACACAAAGCGTCTATTTGCCAGCTTGAGAGCACCCCTTCCAGTATCGACACTTCCGTGTTCATTAGATACCACATCAATACTCTGGCCTAAACGGTGTTTGCGACCGCGGTAACCACAAGTGAGCCAGTTTCCGTCTCCTTTTTAATCTTCTGGTCCACATGCAGTAGAGCCTCGAACGAATCCTATCCCACCACGCAGTACAGCAACCATGATCGCGCCTTCGTTACTGGGGCAAGGGCCCCTGATGTCCCGCTCGTTCCTGCATTTCTCAGGGCTGCTGACCCCGCATGCCAAACATGGAAGCTTTTACGCTCACTCAAGTTTTATGACACTCCACTATGTGGAAGTGGAAGGGTCATAGCTGGGATCCTTACCTGAGTCGCCACCGTGGGCTTCGGAGGGGCATCCAGCGTGGTTCCTTATCGATTGCTGGCCGTGGCTACGTCATGGTTCGAGCGCAAAGATAACGACAGCTGTGTGGCACGAAGCCAAAGGCTTCCAGTGTCCTGGGGATGCTACGCTGTAGAATTCAATTGACGACTGGTAGCAACGTGACGCAGGCCGTCATGTCGAGGGAACACCTATGAAACCGGCTTAAAACCCAGCCGAGAGGCAGTAAGTCCCTAGGACACTACTGTTAAAATGCATCAGTGTGCCTTTACACTCATATACTTCACAGGAAGCGCTCTTTAGATGAGAGTACTTCTGTCTCGCTTCATTCCGCGATTCCTTCGGGAGAGGCTTGGTAGGACGAGAACACGGCCCAGGATCCCAAGCTGCGTATCGTATCCGTGTATGACATGATAACCTGAGCCTCACGGACATCTGGTCTGACAGGCCACATCAGGAGCCAAGCGGGCGGCCGAATTTCGAGAGGGCTTAATAGAGGCTCCAGGTACGACCGCGTCACCTGAGCAACGGTGGAAAGCGTGGAAAGCAAACTTCGTCGGTGATTGAGGGGCCACCGGTACTCGGGGCGATGTCTTGATGTTCAATGTTTGGGGCATGTGTTGCGTTACGCTAGGCGAAGGATAAGTCATGAACAGCGTTCGCGGTAAGCCAAGCCTCCCATATCCAGCGAGTGGCAGCATTGTATTGCTCTTATCTGCCATTTTTGCTTCGCTGGGCGAGGCATTGGACCTCTAGGACCATGGTTCTGATCCCAGGGGCCGTGTTCGCCCGATCCGAATTCTGCGTCGGAAAACCTTGAGGCTCAAGGTAATGGTCAGGCTGAGTACTTCGATTGTTATAGGCCATCGCTGTTAGACCCCCCTCTCACGCCGTTTGCAGTTTTCTAAAACTGAGCGCCCGTCCGTCTTCTTTCTGGTGCGCAAGGGCCTGTTTGTCTCTTGAGCTGAGTTATCCTCGAGAAGACCCTGCGTTTGAAGCCTTTAAACCTCGGAAGGCGGCCGAAAGCTCTTCGTTTGCTTTCTTCATCCGTACGTCAGCATATTTGGTATCGAGTACCCACGGTCCGCGCGTTACCGCCTTCGCCCACGGCAACGCGATTTTTCTTGGAGCCATATAACCCCTCACCCATGAGCCATCAATCTCTTCTCTTGATGCAATAACACACTCTTCCGGTCAATTTTCGCAAGATACCGCCCACCATGTCTACGTCAGGTATCGAGGGCTGGGACCTGCCATGCACGCACTTCTCGGAACTATGTACTCTCGACGGCTCGTACTGGGGCTATCAACCATCCCATAGCACGAACCTCGCCTTCGCTGTGCTTTTCGGCGTATCTATGGTTGCTTTCCTGGTACAGGGCGTTTTCAGTAAGAGATGGCTAGGCTTCACGATTTCAATGGCGTCAGGCTGCGCAGTAGAGGTTATCGGCTACATCGGGCGCGTGTTGGCATATGACGATGTGTGGTCCCAGGTATGTCTTACGAAAACTCACCAAAGTGATACGAACGGTGTAGTGCCCTATCTGCATAAATCTCTACTGACAATACACAGGACCCATTTCTCATCCAGATCATCTGCCTCACTATCGGTCCCGCTTTCCTCGCAGCAGGCATCTACCTTTGCTTCTCACGCATCATTACAACCATCAGCCCGGGAAACTCCCGCATCAAACCCCTCTCTTACCCAAGGATCTTCATTCCTTGCGACTTCATCTCCCTCGTGCTCCAAGCTACCGGTGGAGCCTTGGCTAGCATAGCGACAACTAACCACGAAGACCCCAAAATTGGGAGTAACATCATGATTGCTGGCCTAGCTTTCCAGGTCGTCACGCTCCTCCTCTTTATCCTCCTCGCTCTTGACTTCGCCTTTCGCACATACAGCCGACGCGGCTCCCCGCTCAGTCAGACTGTCGACGATCACGGACATGCCAAGCTGCGCAACCCCTGGCCCTTCAAAGCCTTCATCGTCGCCCTTTCGTTGTCTACGCTACTCATATTCACCAGATGCGTGTTTCGTGTCGCAGAGCTGAGCCAGGGTTGGGGGGGCCACCTTGCCAACACGCAGAAGTACTTTGTTGGTCTTGAGGGCGCGGTGATTGTTGCGGCTGTGTTTCTGATGAACATGTGTCACCCGGGGTTCTGCTTCAAAGAGGCAAAGGATGCGAGGGCTTTCCAGCCTAGCAGTAAAACGTGGTATGGAAAAAGCAAGAGGTGTATCGTGACTGAGATAAACATGGGCGAGAGTAGCATTGGGTTGGTCAGGCCGGAGAAGTAAAGTCCTGGATGGTTTGGTAGAAGATGAAGAGGACGGGACTTCAGAGGGTGTAATGGCTAGACTACATCGGAAGAACGGTCAGAATCACGGGATCGATGCTTCAAAGCACATTGAAGTGTTTTCACATGTATTTTTTAATTTTCTGTTTTGCACAAAAGCTTTTCTGATGGGTCGAGCCTTTATGAACACACAATGAGTACTAGGGGGCCAGAATATGGATTTGTAACCAAATATATAGATGGAATTCTTGAACGATGGCATTTGTAGTTCCCGCTTCACACTGCCTGGGAGCGTTTTTATAAGCTGTCCCAGAAATACACTCACGGTTTGTCCACGTCACCTTCGAACGGGTAGTAAATTGATAGGCCTCTGAGGCTTTTTGGCTTCTATCTCTTGAATAACTCGTGCGCGGTGAGTCACCTGCACTTTGGTAGTTCAAAACGTTCGCGTGGAGTAACTCAAATCTGTTATTCTCAACCAATTCGAATTGTCCATATAGCCTGTGAGTCTTCAAGGATCTTTCCTCCTCACCTGCACAAGCTCAGCAGCTCGAGGTCCACCTTCTGACACGGTGGCCTGTAACGTTCTTTTACTATATCACCTTTACACTGCCCACACCACCTGAAATTACCTCAATTTGGTTAACTGATAGTCTGTCGCACCTCAATCTCTTTGCTACATATTTAGTCTGTTCACCTACCACCTCCAACCTGCTACCACTCCACTGTTCACTCCACTACAATCCATTGCAATAAATCCTCTCGTAGTCGACAACACCTCTCAACACCATCAAAATGAATCAAGCAGAAGACGTCGAGGTTATCCTTGGCCACAAACGCCGCTACAAGTTCCACTCTGGTACTCTGGCGCGCAACTCCACGCTCTTCGCCGACTTGTTGACTGAGCCCAACGCCGCGAAATTGAGCAACCGCACGAGGAACGCCGGCATAAAGGTTCGCTGGATGATTGAGCTCATGCGCCTGCCTTGTGAGCAGCACCCCGCTGGGTTGCTCGAGCTTGTGGTTCGTAATGTCCAACTCTGTTCTACTTCAGTGCACTATCACGTTTTCAACACATCACCTAACACGTACCTCCGCAGAAACTCACACCAGCTGGCGAACGCGCCGATTGTCGCACCGGCCTCATTTTCAATGAAAACGGGCGTATTCCCCAAGCGCACAAAGCATTTGCCCATTATGAAGCCATTTTCTACGCCTTCTACAACAAAGAGCTCGCCATTGACGACACAGAAATGACTGCTGCGCTACAAGACTGCTACCAACTCCTCCAAATCTCCGATTACCTAGGCTGCACGGGGCTCATCTCCAAGCCCATCGAAGTCGCTCTCCTCAAGCATGGCCAGGATCTCTTCCAAGCCATCAAGCGCGCACCATACGCCTGGGTCGAGATGTCGTACCGTATCCGCAGCGAGACGGTGTTCAAAGAATGTATGATCCACCTAGTCGGCAACTGGAAGACATTTAAGACCAAAAGTAATATCACGGACCAACTGCGCGAGATCCCCGGTCTGCGTGCCCTGATTGAGAAGTACCACCGCCTGCTGCTCAACCAGTGCAAAGCCCTCGAGCTAGGCATCATGTCCATGTACCCGGGGGACATGAGCACGCCCGTCGAAGACCTGCCCATCAAGCGCGAAGCCTACGCCAAGGACATACTCGTCTGGATGGCGCTTACCTTTTTCCGGCACTGGATCGGACAACGCCTTATTATGGAAAAGGGCCGGTCAAGCATGGACTGCGGGTACGAACTGTACGATCAGATTGGCATGGCGGGCGAGAGCTACATGGACAAGAGCGTCATCAACCAGTTCCACTCAAAATTCCCCATGACGAAAAAGGCCATGAACGTGCTCGAGAACCATCTCTTGGAGATCAAAGAGTGTATGAAGGGAAAGGTGGATCAGCACAAGATTATGAAGTCAAACTGTCAGCTTGATGTTCATCGCTTTCCGGTCAACTATCTTACTTGCACGGATTTTCTGCGCGGAGATTATCCGTGGTTGAAGGATATAGAGGCTCCGAGAGTACTGCCGGCGAAGCGCGAGTACAAGCCCGGGGGTAACGATATCGCGAGGGCAAACTTGGATTCGGCGAGGTTGTTCCAAGAGAGGGGTCTCAGTCTTGACGATGAGGGAGACGACGGGTTTGAGGGGAGTGATGTAGAGGTTGAGGCGGCGAACCCGCCCACCAAGCGTGCGAAGGTTGGATAGGCCGAGGTCTTCCAAGTGCGGTTGGAGCTTGTCCTGCGCGTTATGCGCGCTGTAAGCGCCTGGCCGGAAATATGGATGGGGTTACGGACTCGGCGAACTGAGGGTGTCGGCCTTGCGGGTGCTGCTTGGTTACATAAAAGTGCTATCTGGCTGCCTTTGAAATCATCCTGAGGGAGCTTCACGAGACCTTTCGATACATAGGATCATGAAAAGGAGTTAACATGGTTAGTACATGGTCACACTTCTGGATACGTGATTAACGAAAAGAAAATGTGCTTTATACATGTCCCTGTGACGAGCTTCCAGGACACTTGGTTGGTTGTTGCACCTCTTATGATATCATATTTGGCGTCCTTCCGTGTCGCACCCCCTCACTGCTCTGCTTCCAACGCAAATGCTACTCGTCATCGAACCCGGTCGGCCTCGGTCGTGGTCCCTTTGGTACTGTATCCAGTCAGCTGCATGTCCGCAAGAGCTTTTTTTTTCATATATTCCCGGACATACTCGGATAAGTCATGGGGATCTTCGCTATCTGCGCCTCGCCCATATATCTGCGAATCGGCGGTACCGTAACCATCATGATGGGCCCCGTGCAGCCGACAATAATGGAGTAGAAGTATGCGGGCTTATTGATCGAGGCCCACCGAAGGTAGCGCAGCGGCTGTTGGAAGAAGCGCGGGGAGGCGGCAGCGCCGGACATGGTGCGTATCTCTGCGGACGAGTAAGTTGTTGCGCGGAGAGAAGTGTGGGGCGGACCTTTGCGCGTACGAAGAGCTGTGTGTTCCGGCGGGAAAGGTGTGGATCGAAGTGATTCGGAGGGCTCAATGCCTCGGTTTCGTGACGCTGTCGCAATTGCACGTTCGAACGGTATGTCGTGAGGTAGTAGAGTCGCGAGCTACATTGATGTTCACTCCAATCGGCGTGCGGCGATTTTCCGGGGCCGATGGTCTTGGCGTTGCATACGTATTCCCGACAGCCTCTCCACATGCCATCTTGACAAGCTTGACTTGCAGAACTCACAGTCATGAGGTGGCTACTTTCTTTTACCGTCGCGTTTGTGTGCACAGTAGTGGTGCAGGCGAAGAGCTTCACCGGCAACCGATTGCTAGTGGTGCTAGAGGAGCAGGCAGAGAGGGAGAAGTACAGCGTGTTTCTTGAGGATTTGACGTGTAAGTTGATGAGTTTGTTTTACTTGGGAAAGAGAGGGATGCACGTTTATTTGCACTCGCGAAACCATTGGTTGCACAGCGGGTCGTTGGTGGGCAGGCGGAGCTGTGGAAGCTGCCACATGGCTTTGCGGACTGATAGACACTGGCCCATGATATTTCGATCAATTGAGTGCTTCTTTTGATGGAATACTGACGCTATCGTACAGCCCGAGGCTTCACCACAAACGTCGAGTCGCCAAAAGCTGACAAGCTCTCGTTACTGAGGCACGGCGAGCGAGCATACGACCATGTCCTCCTCCTCCCCGCCAAGTCCAAAGGCCTCGGCCCCGCCCTCACTGCGAATAACCTCCTTGAATTCATGAAGAAGGAGGGAAACATTCTGGTTGCCCTCTCAAGCGAACAGGCAACCCCTACCGCCGTCCAAGCCCTGCTTCTCGAACTCGACATCAACATTCCCTCAGACAAGGGCGCATTGGTGGTCGACCACTTCAACTACGACTCCTCATCGGCGTCGGAGCAGCATGATGTTCTTCTCCTTCCATTCCCGGCTGCAGTGAGGCCAGACGTAAAGAACTACTTCGCGGGCGAGGGCTACATTGCGGTGCCGCGCGCCGTTGGCCAGTCCCTCGGAAACGAATCGCCGCTCATCTCGCCCGTTCTGCGCGCTCCGAGCACCGCATACAGCTACAACCCTAAAGACGAGGCTGAGGGCGTGGAGGACCCGTTCGCCGTCGGCGAGCAGCTGAACCTGGTCTCAGCGATGCAAGCGAACAACGCAGCGCGTTTCGCCATCGTTGGATCGGCCGAGATGCTGCAGAACAAGTGGTTTGCGGAGAAGGCGACACTGGGCGAAAAGGTCATCACGACGGCCAACCGCGAGTTTGCGCAGAAGCTGTCTGAATGGACTTTCAAGGAGACGGGTGTACTGAAGGTCGGCAAGTTCCTCCACTACCAGGACGAGGGTGCGAGCAAGAAGTTGAACACCAGTCTTGCTATCCCGGAGAACAACCCCACCATCTACCGTATCAAGACCGATGTCGTAAGTTGTCCCAACTTGTACTCTTGAGCCTGATACTAAACCTACGCAGCACTTCCAAGTCGAGATCTCCGAATACACAAACGATCATCTGGCGCCTTTCGTACCCTCCCCGAGCGACAATATCCAGCTCGAATTCAGCATGCTTTCACCTTTCCAGCGCCTTAACCTCTCCCCTATTGCACAAACCGCAAACGCAACCATCTTCGGTGTCGCCTTCAAGACGCCAGATCAACACGGTATCTTCAATTTCCGCCTCAACTACCGCCGTCCGTTCCTCACCAACGTCGACGAGAAGAGGCAGGTTACTGTCCGACACTTTGCACACGATGAGTGGCCAAGAAGCTGGCAGATTAGCGGAGCATGGGTCTGGATTGGGGGTATTTGGGTTACGGTACTCGGATGGGTAGCATTTGTCGCCGTATGGCTGTATAGCGCACCCAGTGAGCGGAGCGTCAAGAAGACACAGTAGGTTTGTGGCGACTGATTGTACGTTTTGCAGGATGAAGAAGTTTTGTGTGTAAGCAAGGATACCCCATCGGCGATGCGGTATGTACATTATGGAGTTTGTGGGACCGGGTTGATCCAAAAGCTAGGTCGAAATAACATAACTATGATTACACCGCGGACGCCTGTGACAGTGATTTCGGAATTCAGTCTTTGTCTAATATGGTCAACCTCCATCCGAAGCGGTAAGGATAATTGTTGCGCGGACGACGTGTCCACTATTTCGTGTTGGGTTTATCAGTAAGAAGAGATACAGAGGCGCCCAAGTAGGACACCAAGATAGTGCGTGGTGCCTACGTCGCACATCCCCAATTATAAACAGCATAGCAAGAGTACTGGTTCTTAGCCCACGCCTTTTTCAGGCACTGCGCAACGATATTACAGGAAGACCCGCAGCTAGAACCTGAGCACAAGATCAACGTCTTCATCCCCCACTCGCACCTCATGAAGGTGATCCAGGAACTTGAACGAGGACAAGCCTGTACACAGAATGCGTTCTGCGACGCTGGAATACACCGCCATTTCTCAATCCCAAAGAGAAACCCATAATGCTCATACGGGAAGCCTCCATGCAGAACGAGTTAGTAGGCCAGTAGCTCTTCCGCATCTGCAGCACAATGTGATTCGTATATCAATCTGGCATGCCTCCTCCTCACCCTCATCAACACCCCTCATCTACTTTTCAACGTCTTCATATCAACGAATTCATCAACATGAACGCCCAAGCTATCGCAGAAGATGACCAAGTGTCCGATATCATGGACATCGCTCAATACAACACGCACGGTCTCTGTCCGGGCTACGTGCTCAGGAGGAACAAGGCCGAAGCCGAAGCTGATGGTGGAAGCGAGGATGCCAGAGCAGACTGGGTCAAGTACATCGGCCCTATCGATCGGTATGGCAGCTGGAATCCGTTCAACGGGCACGTGTGCGCTACTCTGTATCCGACGTGTCTGCCTGAACGACTTCGGCTCGTGTCGTATCTCTGGGAGTGTGAGTTCTCCTCCCCTTCTTTCTGTATGGGATCGTTTCGCTGATCAGACCATCGCTAGACGCCTTTATGTTCGACGACAAGCTGGAGCTCGAGAAGGTCGGACCCACTCATGTACGTTCTCAGCCCTTTGCACGCTCCCAATCTGAGATGGATGCTCATCAAATCAAGGTCAAGCCGCCTCAGAATGACGCAAAGAACGAGTGGGAGTACATGGACCCGGCACAGGGTAAAACGTTCATCCAAGCCCAGATGATTGCCCAGCTCGCGGCTGCCGATTCCGACCAAGCATGCAGCAAGCGCATCATGCGTACCTGGCAGACGATGTTGACCACGACCCTGCACGGCAAGGACAAGGCCTTCACCTCGCTGGACGAATATCTCGACTTCCGCATAGTCGACACAGGTGCTAAGTAAGTCTACCCTAACCCAGCACCCGTCTTCCAACCCCACCAACAAACCGAATTGCAGTTGCTGACGAATGAATGATGACAGCTGGGTAGAAGCCCTCCTCCTCTTCGGCCTCCAAATAAGCCTCACCCCCGAGGAAGACGCGCTCCTCTTCCACCTCCGCCACCCCTGCTACGCCACCCTCTCCCTCGCAAACGACTACTTCTCCTTTGATGTCGAGTACGTCGAGTTCCTCTCCTCTCCGCAGAACTCTCCGAGGTCCTTCGTGAATGCCGTGTGGCTGTTTATGCAGTGGCACGGCGTCGACGTGGACGAGGCCAAGGAGATGACGCGGCTTGCAACGATTGAGTATGCGGAGCGCTTTCTGGTCGTGTGTAGCGAGTTTCGGAAGAAAGGGGAGGTGAGCGCGAAAGTAGATAGGTATCTGAGGGCGTTGGCGTACCAGGTTCCTGGGAATGGTGAGTCTCCCTTGTGCTTTTGTTATGTGAATGGGCTCTGGAGTCTGATGTGAAGATGGATGCTGACTTTGTGGCTTCAACTTAGTGATTTGGAGTGAGAGTTGTCCAAGGTATTTTCCGGAGCGGATGGAGGAGAGGGCGGTTGGTCATGGTGGGGGTGTGGGCAATGGGCATGAAGGTGTGAAGAATGAGCATGTGGGCAATGATGTCCCGAGCAATGGTGATGTCAGCAACGGCCATTTTAGCAACGCTCGTATGGATGTCAAGGTAAGTGTCTGATTTGCTGGAAGCTGTATGCAGTGGTACGCGGTACGTTGTACGTTGTACAACGTATGACGCATGATGACTTTGACCTTGCTTTTTTGGCTAGATACCGCAAAATTCACAACAGTTCATAACTTTCTCTGCGCCTCAACCACGCTCGGATGCGCCACTTTCCCCGGTTTCAGCTTACTCCAGTCACTCTCATACCCCTCTTCCACATCCGGATACGGGCCCAGTGGCGTGATGGAGAGCGGGTTGATGTCACCGTGGCTCTTTGTGTACTGTGCATCAAACGGTCGTTAG
The DNA here is from genome assembly GCA_010015635.1 of Clathrospora elynae. Lineage (NCBI taxonomy): Eukaryota > Fungi > Ascomycota > Dothideomycetes > Pleosporales > Diademaceae > Clathrospora > Clathrospora elynae. The sequence continues at coordinate 58,758 of ML976048.1, forward strand.
CACCATCCCTCTTCAGCAGAAATCATCAATGGACAGTCCGAGAACTTACATTCTCCTTGATATGCTGAAAGTCAGTCGACTCCCTAAACCCCTCCACATTCCAGTACAGATTCTTCAACCAGTTATTCAGCACGGGGTAGTCATGCCGTATCATACCCAGATTCGTCTTAAAATGCTGGACATAGACTGTGTCGAAGCGTACAATCGTCGGATATGCAAGCAAATCCAGTTCCGTCATCTTCTCCCCCAGAAGATACGGTCCGCCGCTCTTCTGTACCAGCGCTTCCAGCCTGTTGAGGGCAGCGAAGAGCGGAACAAGATTCGTCTCGTAGGTTTCTTGGGTTTGAGCGAATCCGGCTTTGTACACGCCAGAACATAGCAGGCTCGTTAGCCATGGGCTCACGTCGTCGATCTTTGCCCGAAGCTCCCGAGGGTAGAAATCCACATTCTTCATACCCGCCTTCTCTTCCTCATTTGATATACTGGCAAAAGCATCAGGTAGCCACCGCAACATTTCAGCGCTCTCGTTGTTGACAATCTTGCCCGTCTTCTTGTCCCACAGCAACGGAACACTGTATTTCCCCTTGTATGCCGGGTCGTCGCGGAAGTACACTTGGTGCATGAACCGGCTGTTGAAGAGGTGGTCAGGCGTAGCATTGGGATATGTTTCGTCAAAGCGCCATCCGGGCTCGCCTTTGGGATATGGGCGCACGATGGAGATGGGGAGGAAGGGTTTGAGGTGTTTAATGTGGCGGACGAGGTTTGCGCGGTGAGCAAAGGGGCAGAAGAGGCCTGGGAAGGTCAGCTAGTGCGTTTGGTGTGTGGACAGTGTAGTCGCTTGGGGCGCATGGAAGCGTGAGAGTTATGGAGAGGTGTTACCGATGTAGAGGTGGTATCTGTCTTTCTCTGGTGGGAATTGTCCGCCTTCTTCAATGATACCGTGCCAGCTATCGTCGGTGCCGTATTTGTGAATCCCCTGGGCAGCCATCTTGGTGTAAAAGATCAGCACTAAAAGCTTGGGGAGAGAGCGACGAATCCAAGGAGATAGAAAACGCAGAATAAGTAATTGCAAGACTTCAATCAAGCTTCGGGCTGGTCAATAACATGAGTATACTGCGACCCTTTGCCCTGCGACGCTGGAGCTCGACGAGCTATAAACAATGCGTAGTGGGGTACGTTACAGTAAGCGGGCTGTGTAACTCCTGCATCTCTCATTGGTAAGCTTTCAAGTGCTGCGGAACGCTTCCGGAGCGTGTGAAGGTCAGAAACAAGTTTTCAAAGTGAGCTGGAAGGAATATTGGGGTATATTATTATGCTAGCTCACCCAGGTTCCTTTTTCTGGACTTGCTTGTTCTTCACGACGTCCTGTCAATCAATTACAGCACTTCAGCTCCTCGCACGATATCTCACACGGCAATCCGCATTTCTCTATGCTGGGCCTGGCAGTGGTCGTTGCACTCGTTACTCCTGATGTGATCTCCTTTCCTTCACCATCTAGCCCTGTGGGTACCGCAAGTTCCGGCTGCAGCGTCACAGAATGAATCCCGTAAGCATGTAGGCACTGAGAGATAATCCTCGCCTTCTTCATGAAGCTCGCAATGTCTGGGTCGCTAACCACCATGTGCGCACTTGCAATCGCCCTCTTCTGGTCTAACCTCCAGACGTGCAGTTCATGCACGTGGACCACCCCCGGAATGGATTCCAAATCGTGCTTGACATCCTCGATCTTGACTCCTAGAGGAACTGATTGCAGCAGAATTTTTCCGCTGCGCGTCGTGAGAGGAATGGCGGAGAGCAGGATCATAATGGAGATGCACATCGAGACTGCCGGGTCGGCGTAGTACCGGGAAGGCGACTTGACAAACCAGATGATAATGGCCGCAATTATGACACCGATGTTGTTGATCGCGTCGCCAATGACGTGAATGAGGACACCAAGGATGCCGAGATCCATACCGTGCTTTTTGGGCTTCGCGAGGATGTGCATGTGGCTTGCGTGCGTAGCCGTCGGCGACACGGCTTCCTCATCGTTCTCGCTAGTTCCATGGTCGCGATCATGCTCATGCAGGAACAAGGCGCTGATGAGGTTTAGTGTCAATCCAAAACATCCAATGATCAACACTAGCTTGGGATTTTCGACATGCTGGATGGAGATGAACCGTTCGATCGATTGCAGGGCGATGCTGAGACCTACAGATAGGAGGAAGGCACCATTGAAAAATGCGCCTAGGAGTTGGGCGCGCGCCCAGCCGAAGGAGAGGTCTGCAGGTGAGGTTTTGCGCTCCGAGACTTGGACGGCTACCAGGGCGACTATGAATCCGATGAGATCGTTTAGCTGTGCAATGATTAGCAAATCGCAGGGCTGCGCGTTCGGGAGGGGGAACAGGTACGTAGTGGAAGGCATCTGCTACGAGGGCGAGGGAATGGGTATAGAAGCCTACGGAGATCTCAGCGGCAAAGAAGCAGAAGGTGATTGCGATGACAGCCCGGAGCCGCGTTTTTCGGGTGATTTGGAAGCGGCTGTGCTTGTAATCGTAGTCGTGAGCGTTGCCGTTGTCGTGATCATGGCTGTGGGCCATGATGTGATGAAGGAATGAAGCAGCAATAGGCAAGGCCGAGAAAGAGATGTAGGTAGATGTTGGTCAGAGAAATGGATGAAGGATCGAGTATCTAGCTGGATCACAAACACGTAGCCTTTGCACGAAAATATAGCATCCGCGTAGTATACTGTGATAACAATATCGAGTTCAAACCGGCGGATAGTCATCGTACGCACCAGCCCGTCGACAGGCTGCCAACGATAACATATCACGTTACAGGTATGAGCTTAGAAGCACCCTATGGTGGTGGTGGATGTAGTGTGAAGCATGCAAGGACCTTGAAAGGTTCCAACGCGAGGATGGCCTTCACATGATGGCGCGGAAGCCTAACCCGTTAGCGCTAGTGATCGCCGCCTTTCCACCGGCCTGGACCCTCCCCGCCGTCGCAAAATAATCTCTCAACCGTCAACCTTCCCACCAACACTTTTCACATCTTGATCGCTCTGCAACATCTCCCCTATCCACACTCACCCAGCGACTGACATCAGCAACCTACACGATGGGTAACGGAGCCAAGTAGGACAGCACCTCACGGAAACAGCTGAACGAGGGGCAGTCACTAACTACGCCCCAGAGCACAGCAGAAGCGCGATCGCAAAGGCGACGGGGGCCCCAAAGAGGCCAAGAGCCAGCTGAAAGCCGTACGTCTTCTTCTTTTTTGCACAATCTCGCATCGCAAGCCACGATTGCAAGTCGTGTTGCTAATGCGACCTCATCTAGAACGTCGCGGCCCAGAGCATCAAGTGCAAGACGTGCTTCCAGACCTTCCAGGGCACCACGAGCCGCAAGATGCTTACCGACCACGCCAGCAACAAGCACACCAAGGACTTTGCCGACTGCTTCAACGCCGATGAGGGCGTGGTGAAATAAGCGACGACCCTTTCGAGCGGACAGCCGAGATACGAGTGAGGAACGCGACACGACCGAGTTTCGATTTACACAGGCGAGATACCCCGAGCGAGGAGTGAGGAATTGATGATGAGGGCGAGATCTACGGCGGCACGAAGCTGCATCTATGGGCGTAGGGTGCAAGGGTCAAGAATTTGAGTAACGATCTATGACATGTTGGCTTCTTCTGAGTGATGTCAATATAGTGACTATATGGCCCACTTGCTTTCTCACTAAATATCGAGCCCTGGATGTCCTGGCATATCTCCACAGCGAAATGGAAGCTTTATACCGAACGCGCATGGATGGAGATGTTCCTTAGGGGACTTTGGGCATGAGCGAGGTTTTGGATGCTTGTGGCGAGAGAAACGGACAGCAAGTTGGATACTGCTACGGATGGCTCTTGAGGAAGGTGAAGGGTACTGGAGGCAGCCTGGGAACGGGAAAAGCCGACTCTTTCATAGAGCTCTCCCCCGGTATTCATAAGACGTCCACGGCACAGCACAGCGAAATCATGACAATCATACAACAAACACATCGAGTGTATGCATCTAATGCTTCAGCACTAAGCTGTAAACTCGATGTTTGGTAGTGATGAAAGTCTATTCATGTAGGTAACGCCGCTCAGCGCTTGCCTTGTTCTGCGCAATGCCTCACAATGAACCGAGTGTCTGATTGCGATATACTCAACTCATGAATTGCAACTCACTCGACCACTTTCTTGAAGACGCGGCATCCTGCACTTGTATTGAAAAGCAACGAAAGTTAGCAGCAAACATCCATGCCCCACACTACTATCGGCAGTTCCTGACCCGTTATCCAGACCCCGCTTCCCCCCCCCCCCACTCAGTGCATGATTCATCCACGAAAATTCTCACCGTACCAGTTGGCTACTTGAGTAATGCCGTTACCAAGCTCTTACTCCCTGATATTTGAAATTTATTACAATATATATAGTGCATTTTCTATTCCTTCCATCAAATCCCGCAAAACCGTCTCCTTAGCTCAATTGGGAGAGCGCCAGACTGAAGTCTTCGGTCATTAAATCTGGAGGTATCGTGTTCGATCCACGAAGGGGACAACGTGCCTGAGCTTGCTCAGGATTCTTCGAACCATTCTTTTTGCTAGTTTTCTTCACCCAGCGTCCTACCTACTATCTAAATTGGGAAGGCTTGCTAAAATTGTTTTTGATATAAAAACAAAGAGCACTATACCCTCAGTGGTTAAGTGCAGCTGTTTTTGCTATTTATTATGATGTCGGTTTTCATGCGTAATAAATCAACAGAGGGCAGTACGTGAAGTACTTGGGCAGCTGCGTATCTTGAGGTTTATCATGGGAAGGGCTCATGTAGTATTTGTCATGACTTGCCGTTGAATTTTGGATGCTATTGCTGTCTATTGTCAGACACTTATTCTAAGAAGCGCATACCCTCCAAGCTACTAGGAACTTTGTGGGAGAGTGGACTCCAACGAAGGTCCCAGCGTACTCTTTCTGTGTGTATCTTCCATCGCTCTGATCTGTACGTGACCTTATAGCCTATTATCCTTCCATGTGTCGTGGTATCGTCTTCATATCGCGAGCCGTTCATTGCCCGTCCAGCCCACCCAGACGCCACCAATCTCCTTCGCAATGTCCTCGGCAGACTTGCCATTCGCATCCCTCAAACTCCTGATGTCAACCTTGTCCTCCGTCAAACCCCTCATGATGCCCAGACTCTCCGCCTCCTGGAACACCTGCGTCGGAAACTCCAACAGCGGCAAATTACTTGCCAGCAGCAGCAGCAGCCACGCAAGTTCCCTACTCTGCGCCTGCACCGCCGCATGTAGCCCCGACTGCATATCGCCAATCGGATCCTGATACCGCAGCATCCTGTCAATGCCGACCTCCTTGGCGGGCCCATCCGTAGAGCCCATCTCCACATCACCCTCTTCGTCCTCATCCTCGTCGTCTTCATCCACGTTGTCGTCTAGCAGCATGTCGATCACGGCCTTGTAGTCGCCCTCGCGGCAGAACTCGAGGAAGGCGCGCGCCTTGCGGTCTCCGGGGAAGGCTTTGAGGTACGATTCTTCGGTGAGGAGGGGCAGGATGTCGAGGTTTTCTTGGATGCCGCCTTCGTTGGTGAGCGTGCAGAGGACTTGTTCGGTGCCGGAGCTTGTGGTGGTTATGTTTTTGGAGCAGTTGGGGCAGGAGGCTATTTCGTAGGCGGAGAGGAGGCAGTCCCTATATTTATTAGCAAGCATACTGGGTGTAGGTAAGATTGCTTGCCAATGGAAATGACACCCGCATGTGAGCTGGACGTCATCTGGGTAGGTTTCCAGGGCTGCTGCGGGAGCTTTGCTGGAAGATGACGCGCCCGTCTCATACTCTTCCTCCTCGTCGGGCTCGATCTCGACCTCGAGCGGCTTGTTGCAGGCGACGCAGACGGACATTTTGGTATATCGGATATCGCGTCTGAAAATACTTGGTGGTGTTTGTTTGGCGGGGCTGTAGCGGGGTTTGAACTTTTTTGTCGCTAGGGCGATAGGGCTGAGGAAGGACCGTTTCACGCGTCACGCGTCAGATTCAACCGACGCCCGTCATTCATAGAAATACAATCATGCATTGCAGGCTATGTTCGAAGGTACAATCATCCCAGCCTTGAATAGCCCGAACTGTGAGCAGAGACCTTCCTTCTCCGAACCGCTCCTCTTAATACCTCGACGAGTCTCTTCAATCGCATGTTAAGCTCACAAGCGCTCCATCTCTCCTTCTTCAAATTGAGACCATTCTCGAAACCTCTCACTTTGTACCTGCAGGTCGACGCCGTTTCGTCCTGCGCCGGAGCATCGTCGTAGGCTCCCCATATGTTTCCTGTTACTTTTCGGAATGTACTCTCCTCCATATTGCCATATCGCTGGACCATCTCGTTAACCCTCTTCTTGTCTTTCCTGCTTTTTTCCCGTGCGAAGTAGCTATCGTATAGCTCGGCCCAATCCACCAATAGAAGCCTAGCTTCTGCATTCCAATGCCGAATGGCCCAATGCGATATCGTGTACTGCAGTCCACATCCGACAATGACTGTGGCAGTACACTGAGAACGCGCCCTCGGGAACAGCTTTGGGCGTTGACGATCAGCCCTGAGATTACAGCAGCTTCGGCCTGGTTCACTGCGCCACGCGTTTGATACTGGAGCCCATTGCTCTACAGAGAATACGGCAATGGTGGGATCCTCCGCGAGGAAACGGTTGAACCGTAAACGGAACGTGTGGTGCCAGCAGCCGAGATTTGAGGTGATCAAGGTGTGAGGCAAGTAAGCCGTCAGGCTATCGCTGGTCGTTGTTTCTTTCCCCCAACAAGCCTTCGGATCATGCGAGGTCCAGTCTGGTGTCGATTGGATGTCCCGGTCCTTGCGATATGAGGGCTCAGAAGGCTCTACTGCCTCGTCGGTATCCCGCGACCTGGTCTTGTGTACGCCGAATAACTTTAAGAATGACTTTTTCCGCATAATTGCCACGGTCCGAAGACGAACAGCATCGACAAAGCAGGGGTGAGGCTTGAGATGGCAGATTTGACGATCTCCCGTTGCGCAGAACTGGTGCTATACAGCTTCTCCAGCCTCCGCGGGCTACCAAAAATTGTCAGCTGATATCTACCTCTTCAATGCGTTGCCCTGACGATTTTCGGTTTATTCAGGGACGGCCCTCTGCAGTACCATGGAACCATAATGTTACCCCTCTTTCTGAGCACACTCTCCGGGAAGCGCGCAAAACATAACCACGGCCATATCGCAACCACATGAATCGTCACAACTGGCATCGGACAGAATTTTCTGTCATTATCTATTTAGGTAAGTTATCGGTTACAACAGCGCTCAATATCGCGTCATGGCCGTCATGGTGCCACGAAGACCACTCAAGTCTGGTTGACGCATTGAGCTGCTCCTCCTTGCGCCATCTTCTCCTCATATTCTACACCCGAAACGTGGTCGGCATACCCAGAAGAATACCCAAGACTCCTACAACAATGAGAAACCAACGATGCAATGTCACGGACCGCGGGAAGATGAGCTGACTTCAGCACAAGACTATGACTACAACGTCGCATAGCTCGAACACAATTTACTCGCAAATTTCCACCATCACTGGCTTCGCAAGCAGACGCCGCTGGTGACTGAACGAGAAGGAGTGAACCTCCTGGACACTAGGGCTCTGGGCTTCGGCAGCAATTTGTGTTGCAATACCTGTACTCACGACATATCAGTCAATGTACAACCGACACATTCTGCACTACTCCAAAAAGAATGCGCAATTTGACAAAAAAATAGTGATGACTTACCATTCCACTCTGCGTCCGCTCTCCGATCCTCCTCCGCCATTTCCTCAATACTCTGTATACTCCGCACCTGGTGCGCTTGCCGCTTCTCGCTTTCCATGCTCGCTCTTATCTCCGATTTCCTCTTCGCCTCAATACTCTTTACACTCCGCACCTGAAACGCTTGTCGCTTTTCGATTTCCATTCTGTCTCTCATCTCCGCTTTCCTCCTCTCCTCTTCGAGCTTCTTTATGCTATCTTTATTTCGAATGTAAAGACGGGATGAGGATGATCTCCATATTACCTTCTCGCCGCCGATGCGGTGCTGCAGCGGTTTCTCCCAGTCTTGCTCCCAGCCGTGAACGGGCTCGATGCTTGTCACGCTGTGGGATCGTGTAGATTGCTGCGATGGTGTGTGAGGAGAGGGCTTCTTGGGCGACCCGGGAAGTCGTTGATAGCCGCACTGGGCGAGTTGGGGAGTGTGACCAGGTTCGGGATTTGCGGAGGTCATCGACTTCACGGGCGAAGGAGTACTATGAGACTGTGAATGAGAGGCTTGAGCCGCACGTCCGTGGAAGAGACCGAGTGGTAAATCGGCAGCGGAGTCGTGTCTGAGCTCCGATTCAGGTTCGGGCCATTGGCGGTTCAGAACCCGATGAGTCTGTACCGACTCCTGCCAGGAAAGAACCGAGGCTGGATACTGAAGTCCCTGCGCATCTAGGACCCGCTGGTTTGTTCGATGCTCGGGGCGGTCGCTGTGAGAAGGCGATTGCGCTACAGGCTTTCGGGGTGTCTGGAAGGAAGCTCGTGCACCCTTTTCGGGCGAAGGCCCTTGCCGTCCTGCCGCAAGAGAACTCATCGATGTATTCACCACTAGATATGAGTGTACGAAGTCAGCGTATGTCTCACGTAAATTTCGTACATTGGGGAATCGTACTGCGAATCGTCCCATCGACTGGCGGACTAGGCGTAATCGCTCGGAGCCGTCCTGGGCAAGGTAACACCCGCTTCGGACTTTTGCCTGTCTTCTTTGGTGGCTGCTCTCTTCTTCCTATGAGGGTGTTGCGTGTTATATGGGCACTGTTGCGGTGAGGATTTGGCGGAGCGCTCCTGTCTATGTCCACGTAACTCGACTTGTATTTTCGGTGGGGGTGGTGATTTCGAAGACAGCTACTTAATTTCTTCGCCCATCGACGGAGTCTGCTTTCACGCTTGGAAATGGACATGGCTACAGTACTGAGGTGTGAGGCTGTAGTGCAGTATGGAGATGCAGTTTGAGGGGGAAGAGAATGTGTCATGGACGAAATGGGATAGACAAATGATCGCGCGACCAGATCAACACCTGTATTGACCTGGCAACAAAGGGTTGGCTTGCGTAAGAAAAGGTACCGGTTGAGATGGCTTCCATACATCTGCATTCACATTGACAGGGCTGGCCGACAGGAAAAGGGGGCCGGTCATGATGTATTTCCCCTGATTTTTTCGGGTGGGTTACTGAGCAACGTTGAATGCCGTTGTTGATCGTCGCTTGTCATTGCTTGGTGTTGAAGACAGTACCATGTTTTCGCTCTGTTTAGTCTATGCAGACCCCCTCCCAACCACTAATCCTTTTTTAGACCCTTATGGACATGCCGGATAATACTTCCGCCGCAGTAGATACCAGAGGTGTGACAGGACTTGCTTCCGATAACTCTGGTAACCAGATTCTGCGTGTCGCCTGACATGTACCTCCCCACTATGGTGTACTCATGACCCTCCTTAGCTTCAAGAAAAAATGCGATGACGGTTCTTTCGTAACATCTCGGCTACTACATAGCAAATACCCATGAGAAATTGGCAAAAGTCTGAGATATATATGCAGACAGCCCATACAGGCATAACGACAGCAAACCATGCAACTACGAACAAGAAGATGCCGGTCTGGTGCGCAGCCCGCTCAACCCTTGCCACAACGCGCCACCTCCGAGCAGCAGCGAAATACAACACCAGAAACGCATGTCGACGCTCCTATTCATCTGTCGGTAAGAAGCAACAGTATGTTCCCAAGAACCTTGCATTCACCGCAGCACCCTCGTCCTCTCCCACACTCAGCCAAACCCGCTGTTTCTTTTTCACGACATCCCTACACATGCCCAAGCATTGAAATCTCAACCGGCCGGTCCTATCCGCTGAACATTCCACGCGTAGCGTCGGTGCCACGTCCTCCAGCACTGTCAACAGTGGTAGCGTGCTGAAACTGCTCGCGCCGAAACTGCACCAGAAGCAGCACCAGGAGAAGCGCACAAGGCTGTTTTGGAAGTATTGGCGCATGAGAAACTCTTGGGCGCAGATGAAGAAGAGGCGCGATATCTGGCGGGCGTGGAATCACAGGATGTATGGGGAGAGGTGCGAGCAGATGGCGAGGACGAGCTCGTTGGGAAGGCGCAGAAAGGGTGATGGGGTGGAATACGGGAACAAAAATGTACAGTGGCATCAAGAACGTATCCAATTACTGAAAAGGGTTATGTGACAGGTCGGAATCCGTCTATTTGAGGAAGATTTGGTTCTTGCCCCACATTATGTGCATGTTTTGGTGGAACCAGTCTTCAGTATCGTTGCGCAGCTCTAAATTGAAGTGGAGTAGCACGCTGTGGCAGCCTGGTTCAGTGCTCGAATCCATCCACTGCAGATGCAGAAGGATACTAGCAGTTCCCCGTCTCAGTAAGTTTCTGGTGGCTGGTAGCGTGGGTAGTTGATAAAAAGAGAGCGCAAATATGTTATCTCTCTTGGGGAACCACCCTCTCGCATGCGCATCCTTGGTGTGTATTAGGGATCGCAAGATTTTAGAGGTCCTATATAATCTCGCGAGCGTGAGCTCTTGCGTAGGAGTAGCATGCGGTTAGACTAGCAACCCATATTAAATTTTCTCTCTCTGTATCTGATTCTCCTGCGATTATTAGCAGTGACATTGTCGCAGAGAACTGAGTGCCGGAGGGTAACGTATAATTCAACCTGCTTCAAACAATCTAACAGAAATAAAGCCTTGCTCCAAAGAGACACATGAAAGGCCGGAATCTCTGTTTAGAGATTATTTTAACATTAACGATTCCTTACCTTCTCCGCTCGTGATAGTCCTAATCCACCTGTTACTTTTACATCAACACTAATAGTAATCGTAGCGCATAATCTTACATGCTCTAAATTATCCTGCGATACTGTAGCTGTGGTCCTGGTAGGCATACGAGTGGTTATAGTTGTCGGATATTCGGTTATTTCAAAACTCGTTTGCCCGCTTTTCGCACTGTACAACTACCCCCGTTATCCTTCGTGTAGGGAATTGAATTAATACAAACGACCTAAATAACACGTCTGTTAACCCTTTGAAAGATGCTATTACACTTAGCGTGAGTAGCGCAAGATTATAGCAAAAGTAAGGAATTTTGCGGTATCAGACCTTAGTTCCTCTAATACCTGCGAGAGTTTTCTACGTCCTATAAGAATAAGACATTGAATTATAGTATCTTAGGCAAATTTCAAGAAATATGCACACTTACTTGCGTTTCTTTAGTGTTTCCTATGTAGAGTTTTCGTCTGCTTGTACGTGTTGATCATTGGCGCTTCCAAGCCACGTTCGTAATCTCCGCGGATAAAAGGGAAAGAGAGGCACATGCTGCCATACGGCGATCTCTCGACGGTGCGCATGTCGCCATAGGTGTGACACCTCGTGTACCCCCTGAAGTTTATATCTAGTCAGTACTAAGCGTGGAGCCGGCGACAGTAGGCAGCGTCCAGATGGACGCCGGTACGCTGTCATAGTTGTCATCGCGCAGATGCGTGTGGCTCAGGGCCTCTAGTCCAAACTCTATAGAATTTCTGGACTATCGTCTCGGAAAAAAATCGCTGCTAGACAAGTAGTCATCGCCAAAGTATACTGCAAATGGTAAGGCGCCTTATACGAGCCGATGACCTGTCACTTTGCCGTCAGATGATCTCGTACGAAGACAATATGCACAGTCTTATGGTTCGGCCTCGTTAGGATGCCCGCGTTCGTCTTTTAAGGGACGAAAAGAATGTTCTTTGCGGAAACGGACGATCGTAATCGGTGTATGAAGATCCGGCTCATGACATCCGGCCGCTAGCGTCGGGGAGTTGGGACTAATGCCCGTAGGCCGAGAGATGGGAGTGATTCCGGTCTCTCTTTCGCATGCGCTTCGTGATGGGGAACTCCCTGCAGCGTGCTCGGCCAACGGATGACAGAGGCTGATGGTTCCGCGAAGATCGCCGGGACATGGAGCTCAGGGTAGCTTACCGACCCAATGGCATTGAGAAGTTCGTGCGACATCTTGAGATACGCGACTCGGTGGATGCGTATAGCATGTTTGTTGCAACACTGATGGCCTGAGAAGTCGTCTAATAAGAGACATCAAGAAACGAGATGTAGGTGCTAGGCTCATGATACCTTCCAATCTTCCAGCCACAGCAAGGGTAACCGATCTCGGCCACAGTAGGCCCACTGCTGAAGAGTCGTTGGTGGCTGTACGCCGAAGAGCCGTGGCTAGTGCGGTCTAGCCAGGAACGGCGAGGTGTAGAGCGACAGACTACGTCGAGCTACAGGTTACAGGACAGCGCTAGTCGGTGACTGACATGTGAAGAAATTACAAATTCGAAATCGGCGTTGCGGCATGATATTTGGAAACTAGTGCGCTGAACGATTGTAGACCTAGAGGGGTACTGCTGCGAGGAATCACACTGTTGCAGTAAGGCTTTGTAAAAGATCATACCCACACGAACGCTGTACACTAGGGCTCATGATTTAGAGGATCCGATTGGTGTGTAGTGGAGTTAGGCGATGGCGTTGACGATGAAGCTGACGCGCTGAGGGTCCGGCGGTCTTGTTGGTGTACGTTCAATACGAAAGTAACCAGATTACAGGGCCTTCTATGCCCCTCCTGTCGCAGTGATCTCCTGAGTTTGGTTGGCAGGCATCAGGTGGTACCTGGGACTAACGTTTGTGAGCTAGTGTTCGAAGTTATTTTGGAAACCACACCCTGGTCGCAGCAATGATAAGTACTTGGTGATTACAACTCGCGGACAGAGGCGACAGGTCTTACGTCGACAACGATGGTCGGTAGACTTGAAAGAGGAGTCGTAAATTCCTGTAGCCCATATTCACGTGCGGCATACGTCGTGGACAACGAAGATTCAGCAACGTGCGTGGTTCAGGCGACACAAGATCGCTGATCACCAGATATCTGTCATGGAGCCACTTGGGTGAGGCCATAGTCGATTTGAGGGGGTCCAATGGCGGAAGTCGCCGAGGAAAGTTTCATGCGAGCAACATCCGTGAAGCAGTCAGCCTTGACGAGATTTCTCACTGCAATCGTTTCACCGTCCAACTATAGAATAGACTTAAGGTCGATAAAACCGTATGGGTCCACGCGACGTAAGCAAATATCTATCAAAGGACTGCATGGCATCGCTGACAGCTCAGAAAGCGACAGCGATTTGCAATTGACATTATTTGAGGGGTGAATCGTGTCTGGCCCGGCAGTTTCTCGATCGGAAAGGCACACTGTTGGTAAGTCGTTCATGTCATGCAAGCGATGTTCTCAAACGCAACGGCGAGATGATCGCCGTCACAACATCGTATGTTGCATCAATGACCCGAAAACGATACTAATAGTACTCCTGCGGGTCTTCGTTCCGCCAGAATTGCTTGTTCCAGATACCGGGTAAATAATGCTGCAGTGTACACTGCGAGAGATATCTGATGCGGTCACTCGACAAAATGCTTGGTATACTGGCAAGATCGGTGGGGGATTAGATGCCTGCAAGCCACTATACGGTGAGCAACCGTGCTTGCAGACCCCTCCTCCCCATCGAGTGCCTTGCATGATTTTACAGGCCTTCAGAGCAGCTTTTCCTGGTATATTCTCAACGCGGGTAGAGGATGAGAGTTCCGTGGTTCAGGACACAAATCCGCTTGGATGGCATTGTGCCAGGCTCGTACAGGTGCCACAAATGGCACCCGCCGTCCGTTTATCCATTATCGTCGAGCCGCTGTCCACCAATCTATTTCTTCCGATGCGCTGGTTCTACCACTGAGATCTGATCGATGCTACCTCGAAATCAATGCAGTGACCGACCTAGGAGATAGGCGGTGTGGTGGAGTCCCCCTCACAATAAGTAGAAAATGCGAAGCGTCTGCCCATGATGATTGCTGATTGCTGATTTGGTCTCGCAAGCATAGCAATGATTTGGGAGTCTTCCAAATGTATTGGTTCGGGTAGTACTTTTAAGATGTGCCGAACCAGCAGTCGTTAGCACGGCACAGAAAAGCGATATCCGCTGAAGGGGTGAAGCTCTGAAAAGTCGTGTTTGAATGAAGGGGCGGACGCGGGGTCATTCGAAACCAGGTCAAAGGTTGCTTTGCGCACCAGATGGCGCTCGTGGCTTCCGTCTGGTGTGACGAGCCGCGGTCCTGCATGCAAGGGCCTGCCCGCTGCAAGTCATATTCCGCAGAGAGTCATGTTCATGTGTTTCGCTATGTCCATATAGAAGGCAAACGTGAGAGTCTGCTTGTAACAATGTGAGGCATAGGAGACACGCACTGGGCTAGTTTCTGGGGCAGCGCTGCAGTAGATTGACAGCCCCTTACACCATAGCACAAAGGCCCTGGCAAAACAGCAACGAACGGCAGCCGCCTGGAAGTTTGAGTGACGGACTGTCAGGCGGTCAACTGCTGCTGTGCGACCATGTGGCCGCTCGGAATGGTTCCCCACGGTGATAGCAGAGCGTGTGCGAGACTGCGAGTTCGCTTGGAAACTTGATGGGCTCGTGGTTGCTTCTCTCGGGCAGCCGATACCGAGAAAGAGGTTCACCCTTGGACCGGGATTGTCAGGTTCGACAGCGGCCATGATCCTGGGAGCGATGGACGCGGCTTGCATGGGAATACACACCAGCCTCGAGGCGGTCAAGGCCGACGACGGAAGGTGCTTCGGCCTGCGCTCCCGGCACGCCTACCGGATCCAGCGACTGACGGGAGACTCGAGACTCGAGGCTGGAGGCGCGAATCCGCGTCGCGATGGCTACCAGCGGTCGCCGGAAGGTTCGTGGTTTCGATAGCCGCACTCTGATACAGCGCAGAGTTTGCCTGGACTGGCGGCCGAGCATGGAAAGCCTGGTGGGAATCTCATCTCCTGCTGCTGGGTAGTGAGGTGTGTGTAAGGTGTGAGGTGACGGCAGCGTCCGGCACGAGAGAAGGCGGAGGGTGATGGCTGTGGTTGGTGCGATGTTTGATCGGCCGGCTAGCGGGATGCGATCAGCATGGCGGGCAGGCGCAACCCCGATGAAGGCAGGCGCGGCCCTGGAGGAGGAAGGCGCGATGATCCCTGTGCCAATCATGGTGTCGCACCTCCCCAAACTGCCACCAGCACTCCTGACAGATGTCAGCCGCTCGCACCGAAAGGGGCTCTCCCCACCCGATACATACCACCCATACTACTTGGATCAAGGCAAATTACGAGGCTTCATGGTCGCCGTCGCTGCTCCACTCACTGTGGCGCATCGGCTCTTCGCACAGCTGAGGCGCCACGACAAATACCAGGGCGGTCAGCGAGGCCTGTTTGAGGCCCTTGGCGCGAGTCGTCAGAACCTGCGCTGCTATTGAACCAACTAATATGAAGATTCCTGAATTTCCTTCCTGCAGTGCTAGCGCTCCGTTATGCCTCGACACAGCAGCAGGCTTCCGCTCCTGGATACTGGAAAAGCTGCGTCTCACAGCTGCACACCACCGCCCGCCACCAGCCCGGTTTCGTCCTGCGGCAGCTGTCTGCCGGGCATGGTACCTTGTGCTGGGTGACATACACGCCGTCAGCGTGGCTCTGGTGCGCACAGCAGCCTCTGTCGTCGGATTTCCCCCCGCTCTGGTCGGAGGTGCAACCGGGTCTGATGTCGTTCATGCTGCTGCACTTGCCCCCCCGAGCTCGCAGCCGGTGCCAGCATGTTGTACGGCTTCAATCCATTCAGAATCCTGCAGTATCAGCAGTTACCTTGGTACCGTGCTACTGGTACTGGGAGAGATTCGTTAGCGTGGGCACATCCAGCACAAACTCCGCCTTCTTGCTGCATGGAGAAGCGTGGCTTGGTGATGGGGGCAGGGTGTCACGGCTCGAGATGAGGCTGGCGTAGACGAGACCCCGTCTTCGTGCTGGAAAATTGGTAGCTTGCTGCGGCATCCAGCGTGTGGGAGCGCAAATAAGGTAATCAACGGGGAGCTTAAGCGGTGCATGCGACGAAATGGGCGAGAGACAGCTGCACCCCTGCCCGTTTCTGCGCCAAGTCAGAAGCAGTAAGATCTGCGCCGACTCGAGCGAGCGGTGGATGGTGGAGACGGCGGCGACGCTTTGATGGCGCCTGCAGCAGATGGCGCCGCTTCAGCACCGGCTCGTGCCTCGAATCTGCGGCGTAAGGGAGCATCCTTTACCTTTTACCCAGGAAGAGCCTGCTTTTGTGCACGCTCGGGGAATATAGACCAAACTTTACGATTGCCTGTCACATCCCTAGACGTCGTGCTAGACGCGCCTGTCTGTCCTCCGTCGGCGCTTGCTAGCATTTCCCTGGCGTTTCTCCTCGCTGCAAGATCGCAGGCATGGTTGATGTACGGCCCGTTGCAGTTCTGCTTAGTCCAGAAACGCCATCCTCGCTCACGGTGCTGTCTGCTTCTTAAACACCTCGCACCCGTCATCACGACTCCAATCACATCTTGCGAATCGCTGTGTGCTTGCGCCGGCTCACTCAACTCCCTTCACTACGCCCTGTACATTGCCTGAGACACATTACCTTCGCACTGTAATTCCCCTTTTTGGCCTCACCACTCGTTGTCTGCGATATATTTCTTGGTTCGGTAGCTTTGCATTGGACCCTACATTACCTCTTCGAGTTACCAGTTACATCACTACCATTATACCTGGGTGAGCATTCTCCACTACAAGATCGTCCCATGGAACCCCCCGCTCGTGGGTGAGAGCGCTCAACGGTGCCTGCCATCGAACTGCGGTACGCAGCTGTCAGGAACTTTGGGACAGCGCGAACCCCACCCACTCAACATGGAGACATTGACACACACAAGACAATTCGCTAATCCAGATTTCCATGCAGAGTATATAACCAGTGCCGCCGTTGCATTCATGGAATATCTTACACTTCAAGATATTCCGCACCGCCACTGTGATCCGCTGTACTCGCGCAAGATGACATCTTCACATTCTGCTGAGAGGCCGCTGGGGAACATGGTCGCTGCGGTAAGTGAAACCTACGAATCTCCTTCCTCTTTCCCCCCTCACCCCTCCCCGCCTCGCGTTATGGAGCCCGCGATCATGGCACCACCACGCTCTTCGCTGCCGGGCTCCATCTTCTACTCCTATGAAGATCAGACCGCACAAGCAAGCACCTCAGAACGAGAAACCCACGCACCTTCCCTGAGCCATATTCGACTCCAGTCTCTTCCCACACACCATGAATCCTTCACGACCGCATCTCATCAAGGCTCACACTATGACGGGCCCCCGCGTTCCTATTCTTATCAACATCACCCACCTCGCCAGTGGTCGCGCTCACCGGCACCGTCGGGAATGCCTCTCAGCCCGCATTTGCGCGCAGGATTGCAGAGGCTGAGTCCCGGCGCGGTGCAAGAAGCCTATGACACCCTCGATTCTACCGATTCACATGCCCGCAACGTCGAAACAGAGACAATACTCTCGAGCAGCACTCTGACGGACTCACAGAACCATCATATGCGCAGCTCACCACCTATCCAGCCTGGAGAGCAGCAGAACTTCGCGGCCAAGCTTCCGTCTTTCTCAGAGGTACGTATAACCTGTTCGGTGGGCCAGGATCACTCCGTGGCCCTCTATTTCATCTCCTTATCGCAACAGTCCACTGACTTCAAAAGTTTCTCAACACCACGCGGACAAACACACCCCCAAGGACACCATCTCGCCGCAATGGCTCGGCTGACAGCTCTCCCCATTCGCAACCTCAGTTCGAAGACGTGGCATGGTCCGAAACCAAACGCAGACGCGTAGACACCCTCGGAGACATCTATGCGCGGCCTTCCATTGAGCAACACCCGGTCGAGTCTCGTCGCATGAGCAGTGCTATCGATCCTGCCCTGGTCGGCTACTCACCTCGGATCGCTCAGCCGGCTGCAGTGCAACCAGTCGGGTCCAGTTATCATCATCGCCCGAGTCACTCTTATCCACCGCCGCCGCCACAGCAGCAGCCATTCTCCTTGGGCCCCCATGCCCGCCATCAGTCGTCACCTGTTCCCCAAGGACATGTCTCCTATGCGCAGCAACCTCTTCACCAGCCCGTTGCCCAAGGCCCATATGCCCATCCCTTGCCCCAACACAACATGTACGAACCGAGGCCCAGCTTTTACCCAGATCCTCAAGCAGCAGTTTATGGCTACGATCGACCACAGGACTCCTACTACCCCCGACAGTCCTACGGAGGGTACGACAGTTCTTATGGTGACATCCGCTTCCAGCATGCCGTCGGTCTCGATCATAATGCATTCAACAGAAAGCGACGAGGCAACTTGCCAAAGGAGGCAACAAATCTGCTCAAGGACTGGTTTTCTGCAAACCGATCATCGCCTTATCCCACTGAAGATCAGAAGATGGAACTTTGCAACCGCACCGGGTTGAGTTTGAATCAGGTACGTGACTTCATTATAATTGCAACGTCAAATTTGACACTTCTGCTACGCCTGCTACATCTGCCATTCCTGTCCTCCAGTGTCACTGTGGCTCGGTCGCAGCGTGCTTTGGGCCCGTGTGCCAACATCGCCTTGACCCTAGGGCACACTGACATGGCTGCAAATTCACAACCTGTACCGGACAATATGCTGACGTCACATAGGTGTCCAACTGGTTCATCAACGCCCGGCGTCGGGCCCCACAAAAAGAACAACGTGAACGCGAAGCCAACGGTCCAGAAGTATAGTCGATATCTCATATAAGGGACCGACCACATTCTGAACCGCCAACCCAACATATGAACGGAAGAATCCGCGCGAGTTTCAACGCTTCCCGTTTTAGCGCATGCCTACCTGCAACTGCCGATCGCCACACACAACGGTCTCGGAGGTCAATCAGGCTGGTCCATCTTTTCCTTCTTTTCGACTGCACTTATTTGGATGGATTGTATCATATGGGCTTTTGAATAGAGTCACGGCTCCCCCACGGGCGATCCCATGGCCTGGTGTTTTGCTTGCAGTTGAATACCCTTGGATCCAAATCGGAGCATATATTGCATTGTGGGAAAAGGAGTATTGTTTCCTGCGTCTACGAATGCACACACTGGGATCGAGTTTGCATCTTTCGATTTGGCCTAGGCCTCGACTTTCTTCGTACAACAATGTATATTGGTATTGCCGTCTATCACGCTATTTCGCGATTGTAAATTTTCCCTTACTATTAATTCTCCGCCCAACGTTCTATCAAACATGAACGAATGAGCACATGACAACTACTGACAAGCCCCTCAGTACAGGTAATGGTGAAACTTACCAGCTGTGAGTTGCGCTGTACCTCTGTTCAGGGTCCGGTTGTCCAAACTATCGATTCCCTAGCACGACTTCCACTTCACCATCAACCCATGCCCAGCATTTGCAAGCCGTGCGAGACCCGAAATGCAAGTTTCATTGTCTACCATCTTGGCGGTCCCAAATGTTGAACCTGGTGCTATTTCCAAACCCGCTATCGACTGTTCCGGTGTTTCACGACGGGAAAACCCAAAACATGACGCACAGCGGGAAAAGCCTAGACCCTAGACCCTAGACCCTTGCTTGGTGCTTGTGCTTGTGCGTGCCGCAGTATGTGCTCTGGCACCTGTACCTTCTACACGATCCACGCCTTGACATGTTTCGAAGAGATGTCGAATTTGGAATCTCGTACAAACGAATAACTGCACTCACACTTCAAAAGACGCAACTAAACCGAACATCTCTGTAGCACGAGAATTTCCACTACTTTCTGTATCCACACCAAATCACCCCCAACACTGGCTTCTGGCAGTGCAGGAACCCCACAGTCCGTCCGGTGAAGTCCCAATAAACTCTTGCAAACGATCACCCTCCAGGATCAAGCCCGCGCCGAGTGCAGATCATTAGGAAAGATGAGCAGGGCTGGTGCCTGCCTTGTTCTCGCTACACTATCCCTACCACGGGCTATTATCCAATCTCATCCTTGGAGGCAGGGATGAGATGGGGCGGCCCGGAATCCCTTGCTTTTGCCCTGATTTGAAGGGAAAGAGGTGTGAGTGGGTGTGACAGTGGAAGGGATGCCGCTGTTGAAATGTACTTTCGAGACTGCGGTGGTGAAACTGCTGACAGTTGTTTAACAGGTGGAAAGAACATCCCTTACTCACTCTCGCTATAGTCCCCCAGGATCCAAGGCCCTGTATTTCGCAACAGCACAGCACAGAATCCTGGTCATAGCTGACTACCTATCCGAAGTTCCTGAAATATAGAACTCGCCTCTCGATACATGATGCTCCTCCCCACACGGTACCGGCGGGTACACTATAATTAGTGACCGTGGGACCCGGATGGGACTCGGGCTTGAAACATCGATAGGTAGAAAGAAATACGAGCAAGATTACCGTTTTGCCTGGAAATCGGCAGCCTGGTTTGCACGGTCCCATGGAGGATTGCTGGAAGTCCATAAGTCAAGACCCTACCATTCCAGCATCTAGACTGCCAACTTTAGAGAGAAGGTCGAGCAAGATGAGGATCTTCATTCCTTCTTCTAGACTGGGGTGTTGTTTTGAAAGGCACTGTGGTAGACGAGATGGTGATCAGCAAAGGTCATGGCTTAGATAGGTACGGCTGGGTACCGGAAACACAAAAATGGTACCATGGAACCGTAAACAGCACAGCAAAGCTAGAGACGACGATGACGATATTTCCTGGCTGAGAGATCATCGCTGAAGCCTATTCACGCATTACGAAAAGAACAATCACAATAGCTACAACGCTCCAAATGCTCATAGCCATTTCCAGCATCCCCTTCATAACCATTCTTCCATTCCAAGCCACCTTGGCTGACGCTCCAACTTAGATCTGGTCTGGTCTTGAGGAGCCATACCTGCCCTATGCCCACCGCGATCAAACTTGCTCGCATCACTTACCTACCCACATACCGTGGTTATCAATAAAGTTACCCAACCTCACTGAGCACATTACCAACACCATCGTAAGCCAAGCCTCTCCCAACCCCACCTTACCAAACATGAAAGCAAAGAAGCACTTTCTCAACAGCTGCCTTGCCCCTGCACCAAACTTACCAGAAACTCAACCCATTACTACCTACCACCTCCTTACCACCGCTGCCAGCACCCCCCAAAGGTGGCAGTACCATCAAACCATCCGCGGAGGACCAGGTTTCCATAACGATGACTTGATTGAAGGTGATCTCCATATTTCAAAGTTCGGTCCACGATGATCGATTTACCCGTTAAGCGGGACGGGCGCGTTGGCGTACCAGATTTCGAGACCCTCTACATAGGTGTGGTGTTGATTGGTAGATTCTCCAACGATGCTTCTCTGGTTCGATTAATCGATCGGCAAACCACGTTGCTTGTGCGACCATTGAAATATGAGTGCTGCGCCCAATCAAAGGGGAAGCGAAACGTGCTTTTGTGCGACCCGAGGGCAACGTCGCTCCTCTACTAATTCGCAAAATTCCGCAATGTGTGTGCTTAATTCGCGGCTGGTAGGAGTGCAATTTTTCAGGCCACATGGCACCGCCACCAGCCTCGAGCGCGCTTTTTCAACAGGTAACCTTAACGGCATGCGATACTTGTTGAGGTATATAAACAGGGTATAAACAGATATTATGTACGCGTAAGGTGGGTATCATATCCAAAAAAAACAAAACCGCCTGCGGCCCCTCAAAAAAAAACTATGCAGATAGAAATGCTCAGCGCGTGCCCTCAAGAAGCGCAAGTTGCGTATCAGGGTTATCCGCTTCGTATTTGCGCGCCATGTCGTACACTACTTCGCCCCACTCGAATTCCCCTTTGCGACTTTTTTGCTTGCACGGTGATTGTTTGAAGGGAAGAAACCAGTCGATTGCACTGTTGCCCATAGTATCTTTCCAGCCCATCATGAGTGTTGTGTACCAGGGATGCTCCATAGGCTTTGTCTGCATGACGACGTATTTGCGGCTCGCACTTCGCTGTACAGTGCACAGTACAGGCCATTCATCATCTGCAAGGGGTGCCTCCTTGTCGTTGGAGCTGGGTGTTGGGGGCGTGGGTGGGAGAGACGTGTCGCGTGGCGTTTCCCGGGAGATGAGGAAGGCGATGTTGGAGATGCCGCCACGCTGGATGCCTTCAACGGAGGTGAAGTTGATCATGAGGTTCCAACCCGTCATGCAAGCCATTGTGAATGTGAAGACCCAGAACATGACGCCGGTGGCAAGTGCGCCTATCCACGTGCCAGGTCGGGAGCCCATCTAGAGTAGGTCAGTATTTTGTGATATCGAAAGCAGATGGTGAGGTCAGCAAACTTACCTTTGAATTTCGATCAGCCAGAAAGACGGCTGTGACGATCCAGAGATATGTGGTGTATAGAGCAGCGTAGGAGACGAACTGCATGAAGAACTTGTGCGTCGATTCCCCTATTATGCCACCAGCCCACGGGCAGTAGTGGTCCATTTTCCGCACACATCTCCCAAGCTCTTTACAATGATGTGTCCGATCTGGCTTCCAGTTGTGGCACTTGTCACACCAAAGTGGCGTCCCCTGGTAGTCGCATGTATACGCATCGTACTGGTCGAAGGCGAAACCCTTCGTATCTGTATTCATCTTCTCCCGCGACTGGTTTCCGAGCGGCACAAGGTCGGGCTTCGACCATATCATCTGTATGAGGCGCAGCCATGGTACGAGGAGAAGAAGGAGCAGTAGGGCGTATACGACGATGAGCGCGATGCCGGTGGCGCGTCTCGGCTGGACGCTGGAGTCGCGTTGTATCGCCTCGGATGGGTCGATGAGGTACTGGACGCATATTAGGTATACCACCACCCACGTCACGTAGCCTATCGCTCCGAATTCGAGGAGCGGGATGATGACCGAAGTTGCCTGCCCGACTCGCTGCTCCGTCGCAGACGTGTCGTTACGTGTGCTGGGCTTTTGCGAGCCAATTACGACGGGCGGCGCCATCGCGGTGAAGTATGAAGATAGGCGCGCTCAAGACAAGCCCTTGAGAAGCGGAGTCGTGAGGTCTGCCGGGTGTACGCCAGAAGTCACGATGCTTGGCACCCCTGGTTGGTGCAGTTAGCCGGGCCCTGCCCGCCAACGTCATCGTCTTCGCGATACAACTCGACACAACACCAAGCTTTCTCACCGATTACCGCATTGAGCGCCGCTCTCTTCTTCTATCATCTCGCCATCTGGTGCAGACTTAATACGGGGCTTCCATCCCATACTCCGCTCTCAATAGGTTGAAGCTGACGTGGGGAAAGGAAGCAGCGACTGACTAATGACCTGCATCGACCCCGCAGATGGCCTCCACACTTCGCTGTTCAGCCTTCTGCGGCCCTCTCGTCTTCTTCTTTCCTCCATCTGATTGTATTAAGACATAAAAAGAGCTGGCACAAGATGATATTCCCCCGACAGCGCTTGTAATACCACTCAACTGTCGATGGCGAGCACCACGAGCAGGTGGCTGCGTCAGACCTAATCGCTTTGAACTCACCGGAAGTCCCTCAGCCTTTCGGGTCTCCTTCCGGAGCCTCATTTCTTGCAACTCAGATGCCTTACCCGCCGGTGTGACAGCTTTCTCGGCTCTAAGCTGAACGTTTCTTCCAATTCCGGCGAAACTTCACCCACCTGCGCAGATATCAGAGCGCTATGAGACAAAACCAAGCATTGCGACACTATCACGATGAGGCTGTCACTACTGCAAGGCTCGCGCGGATCTGGTATATATGCTGCGCCCCTGCAGTGGTGAAGCTGCCCTTCTTCGGTGCTCACCGCAACTTACTAACCACACCGAAATGCAGCCTGGAAACAGCCTTGCCGCCCTCGAGCACATTGAAGCACTGCCTGGAGTTGGGACCGGAATGGGAAAATGCTCTGACCCAGCCAATGTGAGTCACTGCCAAGTGGTCTTCTGAAGAATGCTGACCAGGTGTGTGTTTAGTCTCAGACCTGCGACTTTCCATGCCGACCCCCTGCTCCTTGGAAGCTTGCTCTGATTTGCATGCTTTGCGGGCAGGAGTATTCGCGGCTGAGGTCTTTCAGGCCCAGCGATTCGAATAGGGACTCGATTGCAGCAAACAGAAATCCCTCGACCCGCCAACACTACTTACTCCAACCCACGCAAAGCTGCAGATCGGATGCCCAATAAAAGGCCTAGACAGCCACATTAAGACAACATACTGGCATGCTGATCTACGGGTTAATGAGCCACCTGCCACGGCGAACCTCTCACTGGTATCGGCCTACTACCGGACACAAGAACACTGCCCCTGATTCAGGGCGACAGACGTCCTGCATTATCCAGTCCACCTACACGATAGGATGACTCCAGTAAACTGAGGCATGGCCTGTACCGTGCTCGTGACCCCTGCCCTCCCGATTCCCAAGATTTCTCTTTCCTCGGATGGGAGAGCGTGTCTTAGCCTTTCATATTCCAACTTTGGACCAATGCGCTTCGCAGAGCATATCGTCCCTGCATTATGAATTTCACAAATCTAATCATATGGCGCAGCGGAGAATGAATTGGAGCGCAACTTGGGTAGTCTTTTCATCTATAATACAAAGCTTACATTTCACGCTAGGGCCCATCGGTATGATCACGCCACACATTACCTTCGCCCAATTGTGATCAGGCAAAATCAGGCAACTAACCCAATACAGTTCCTTCAGACTTCTAGGCAATCACGACGCAAGAATACAGCATCACCTACTGCAAGTACGCCTCAGTACCGGGCGTCGCACGAGAAGGTCTTATGACCTTTCCATCCATGATGCCCTCAGGACCACTCACTCTTATTGGCGATCACTTGGCAGCCGAGGTTCTTTAGCGGGCTCAACGGCAAAGACAGGATAGGGCTGTTATAGCCTCCTACTGGGCCGAAGGAAGTCCTAACGGGGTTCTTCTATAGCCACAGCACTGAATAATAGGGCTTTCACCGCCGCCCATTTGTTTTAGAGACTTTGAGCAATACACGGCGTCCTCATCGACCCTGGCGATGCTTCAGTGGTCCTCCGGTCCTTCGCTTCTTACACCTCCTCATTGGCAATGCCTGAATTCCTCCTCAGGAAATGTATGCCTCATCTCCGCCGCGTTCCCGGTCTGCGCCTCAGGTGTAGCTTTGGGTCCCAATGTAACTGTCACCAATGCTTCACGCAAGGTCCTTCGAGGGGGTTATGGAAAGTGGTTAGGACTCGAGGTCCTGCAAAGTAGCATAAATAAAGCTTGACCTTGATACCGTGTAAGTTGCTCACACCACGAACTTCACTTCCCTATCACACTTATAGTGACTTCGTTTGCTAAAACAACTTTTTATTTCACACCGTTTTCGATACCCAGCCAACAAACATCAACATGGCCGCGCTATCGACCCTGCGTCTCAACCAAACTAAGTCCGCCTTGTCACACTCTCACACCCCCCAGCAAGACGATGACAGTCAAACGTCCTATATTCCAGTCTCGGCTTTACTCATACCATCGATCTTGCACTTCGAAGACCTTCCACTGCCCATCGGGAACTTTTTCGGCTACAATCACCCCCGTCATCACTCCCGAGCCGCTACACACTTTGATCACAATCATGGCAAGGCACCTTCCGATGGACCTGAAGCAGCGACGAACTGGACCTGTTGTTATTGTAAGGCTGGCCCGATCAGCGTTTGGCAGAACTGCTGTGCGGTGTGCAACCATAAGAGCACCCAGAGCTGCTGCACCTTCTATTAGATGCTTTTCGAAGTTCGAGGCACCATATATGAACGAAGGCGCGACTCCCTCCACGACTCAGTACAACCCAACCCACATATCTGAGCTGTGCAAGGCCCGTTCTCGCATTGCACGGAGGGCCTCGACAATGACTACATCTAATCGATCCCCTCAAACCTAGTACGATTTTCTTGGTTATACGGCGTATGGTTTCGCATTTTGGGCGCGCTTTTCCGACCCACTCTTTTTCTACCAATAGCACCATATTCGTGGTCATAGGTGGTATTCTCGGCACTTCAGCAAAGCTTGCATTTATGGGCGCCGTTGGTCTCTGTCAGATACACATTTGGCTGCCTCCGAGAAGATCTTTTTCTTGGACGTTTAGGGGTTTCTTCCCTGGACCCTTCCGTTTCTTGATAGACGAGGTGCGCGTTTGGCTTTACGGATTTTTTGCAGTACAAATATTATTGAAATAGCCCCAACTAGACTTTCCATATTTTTTCACTTCTCTTTATCTGAAATGTACACAATCTACAGCCCATATCATCATTTTCTGGTGTCAAAAACGTTTTGTCGAGGTTGGACTGAAGAGGCAGCTGGCAATCACACCCCGTCTCTCACCCCGGTCTTTGCTGCGTGGTAAATGCAGGTACACAGGTACATAAAATGGGCATCACGCCCTTAATATTCTGGTTGAACAATTATGGACATACCCACTTCCTAGAGACGCCGCGAATCAGCAAATTCAAAAGCGATACAAACTTACCATTGGACCAACTTGTCACATTCGCCATCATGTTGGCCCTACAAAGACCAATGGCGCCCCTCAATATCCGGCAATTGTTAATCTGCGCCCATTCTTAGCCTGATGGACCTGAAGGACCATGTTACCGAGGCGTTCTGCCGGGCGCATGAAACGAGGCATTGAAATGCCCCGGGACCAGAGTATGACCGGCCTCCTTCGCCTTGTGGGAAGTAACGATCTGACCTAGGTGTGGCTCAGCAGAAACTAGTTTTTCGACATTCCGGCCGCAGAGCCTAACCATCCTCAGTCATTTCGAAACCTTCGGTCATACCCAACCGGACTCCTCATTATGACTGATTTTCTTCTTCTCAGGAATGCGTAAAAGGTCTGGTAACTCAGCCATCGTCCCTTCTGTCACCTGGTATTATTGTGGGGATGATGAGGACTATTTATTGGCTGCTGTGGCTTTCTGAGGCGGAAATGTAGTGAAGCAAGAGTGGCCTCAGCAGTCACAATGCACGCTTAACAGAGGGCAAAGGGGCAAAGGGGTAAACCTGAGGCGGTGCGGATGCCGAGTTTATTGAGGAGGACCTTTTGAAATGGTATATCTTCCCTATATAAAATCGGTTTACGAGTATTATTGTTACTGCAGCACAGGACATCCAACACAATCTCGCAGTATCTAGCTGCAGCAGCTCAAAACTCCTTCTTATAACTTGCTACCTCTACCTCCTTTCCAGACAAAATCCAGTAAACCCAATTAACAACATGCCGGAATACTGGTACTGCTGCCAGTGCGGCGACGGTGCGCACAACGGCACCATGACTACAACGTGTCCTACGTACAACTGTGGACACGGCAAGTGTACTGGCTGCAACACACAATCGCAGAGCGGTTTCGCGCACGCCTACATGCACGCTGATGCTGCCGTCTCCATTTCCGACTCTCATACCATCCATGTTGGCCCAGGTTCCCACACCACCTTCCCACAAAATGCTGTCGGCAACGTGTACAACACCAGCACCCCAGCTCAAAACATCACGATCCACACACCGGCATATTCGATCACCGCTCCTTCGTACACTAGCTTGCTAGTTTCCGGCGGCGCTCCTTTCTCGCAAGGACCGCCGGAACGCGCACCAGTGTACCGATGGCAGTGCTGTACATGTGGTGGGGATAACAGTGTTAACATTGATAAGGGGTGTGCGACTTGTTGTAATCACTGGAGGAATGAATGTTGCCATGTCTACGACGATTCACGTCGTAGCGGGTAGACGATGAGGGACGGTTGGTGAAGGTGACACGAGAATAAGGGGATTTGGTGGGTTCCTCTTTCCGATACTGTGAATAGTTCCTGCTAACGTACCGTAAGATTTAAACTGCTTGTCCGGACGTTCCGGTGTTGGGCTAGAGAGTGTGCTACTGATTTTTCTTTTAGGGGGCCTACGCGGTACCGGATGGTGGGGGGATTTGGAGTTTGTTTCTCTGGATACATAACCATCATGTCTTTCGTTTTTTCCCTTGGGTTCAGGTAGGTTTCGTGTTCTGTTAAGCACGGCGGCGGTATCCTCTATAGTTCGTGCGTTCGAGCGTTGCTTATTATCTGGATCTCTCGGTGTGCCCACCGCGTCATGGATTGGGAGATAAAAACCTTCTCATTACCTGTATTATTAGGATTACATTCACACCATACCCTCACTTTACATCATTCTTCCTTCACCGACAGCTCCGTGACGGTAACATTTGCCACCGTCCAAAGCCTGGCTACGCCTGATTGCACTGCGCCCACCTACAATCTCAAAGCTTCGCACGACGAGCGGTACACTGTTACCCAAATCCATCTCTCGTGACATTGAGCAAGGCCCAAGGTTTATTTCCCGGGGTGAAGTTCTTATACGAGGCCGGGCGAGGCACACCATCGCGGCTGGCTGAGACCTCGGGAAGCAAGCTTATTTCTCCCGCTCAATTGCCGGCTGTTGCCTTCCGTCCCATGGTCCGCAAAGTGGTCAGCGCCCCTGTATTCGAGGGCGATGATGGCTATCTCTGACCTGGATTCACCGTATTGCGGCGTTCGAGGGCGGGAAAATGCGGCTATACCTGCTGTGCCTCTAGACCTCATGCAGCATAAGGGTTTCGATCCTTGACAGTTTAATTTTGAGACTGGTGTTTGTGCGACGATGCGTAGTAATTGTTGCTTTGCTGAGATGCACAGTAGAAGGACCCAAGGCTCACTTGCTTACTTGCGCTCGCGGCGACGCCATTTCGTAGGCAGCAAGTCCCCGTAGTCTGGGAATGTTAGCATAGCCATCGCTCTAGTCGCAGAAATCACGTCTGACTTCTGTCAGTTCTCCACAGCGCGATGAGAAACGACGCCGGCGTTGAGCGAGTTTGAGCCAAAGATGTGATGTCCATACAAAGCCCTGTCGCGCCCTCCAGGGCTGCCATATGTGCCCCTGGACATTAATTGGGATTATACTGCCTGATTTGGAAGAACATCTGAATGCATGTGGTTATTGCGCAGTAATTATGGTGGTGCAATCGCTGCGATGCCGTGCAGGTCTGGCCTCGGTGTGGGTGTGGGTGTGGGTGTGGGTGTCGATGGGTGCCTGTAGCTCGCCCGCCATAGCCTCCACCATGCGTTTGCCGAAGCACGATCGTAAGGCAGCACTATATATCGAATTCGAGCCGCTCAGTGACCAACACGCGCGGTTGGTCGAAGTCCGCGGTACGTGGTTTTGTCAGTTAAAACTTCAAAAACTTCGAAACGCCTGCCGTTGCTCGTAGAGCCTCACTTGTTATAAACGCGAGCCAGAGAAGCTTCATAGATCCCATGGATATCAAGATTCGTATGCCGTTGAACATGTATCCTCACTTTTCTCCCCAGCTACCATGCCTCGCTGTCCGATACCAGCCCTCTGTTGTTCTTTTCGAATTTCATGGATCTCTGTCACGGTTTGGTTTCAAGGTTTGGGGTGAAGGTTTGGGGTGAAGGTTTGGGGTGAAGGTTTGGGGTTAAGGTTTGAGGTACTCAGCTGATGCTATCATTATTGTCTCAACAACTCGACCTCGGTCCGACCTCCACATCATCTGATTACACACACCTGATAGTTATATAGCTACCCTTCGTTCATAGCTATACAATCAGTTCGATCAGACATTTCCTTCCCACATGCACACGGTCCACAATCCGTGATAGTTATGAGCCCGGTTGCACCCTAGGATTGTTCTCACCTGCCACTGCGTCCATCCACGACGCACCTGCTACCGCGTTCACCCACGACAATCTCCGGAGTGGTCCGTAGCAGCGAGCACTGGCGACAAGGCGAGAGATAGCTTGGCACAGCAACTGATACTGCTACATGTGAAGAAGTCGATAATATCCCCCACTACGTAGCGAGAACCACTGCGAAACGAGATAAATTTACTACAAATTGACTTAAACGTCTTCAACGCAAGTCTTTAAAACTATTGCTCTTGGATTAACATTTTTTAGCTATTCTAGCACCTAGCGCAGGTGTGCAATTGGAAAATTACCGTCTTGTTGGCCACAATGTCGATCATTCTGTCATGGCGTCTGGATCTGCTCTAACTTTCTCACCTTTCTTACTGACTACTTATAATAGAACTCTGGAATTCGGGACTATATTGCGGCAGTCCCATTACAATAAGATCAGGTCCTAAGATTTGAAGTTCATCTGCTATCGGGGTTGTCACCTCCGGGAGTTTTGCCGATCACAAAGAGGGGTTTCAGGCCCCTTAGCGCCTTAGCAGTTCTTTTGGCGCATCCTAATTGAAATTAGTAGAAATGTACCTTACCGTATTAAATTTGTCACGTGCCCTGTAGCGTACTAGGCGTGTTTGTCTAGTTTGTCTCGTTTGCTGAGTTTGTCCAGTCTGCAAATAGCAATGTGTCGAGTTTCGTTGACTGCACGGCGCAGCGCCAGTACACGCTGGCACACGCTGACCACTGCTGGGCTGCGTTTTGCTCTGCTCCATAACGTCAACGTAAATTAACATGGATAAAGCCAGTCGAGCATTAGCTGAAGACCTTCCCGAAGGCATTCCCAACACCCTTGCGGCCCGAGCAGCGCATACCAACGTTCCCCTCACTACCCTCAGTCATCGCAGACGCGGACGACGCTCAATAGAAGCCAAAGCAGACAGCCAACGATACCTCACCCCACACGAAGCGAACGCAGTCGTCGAGTTCCTGCTACAACAGAAGGCGTTTGGACAACCTGTGAGAATGAAGCATATGCCCTCGATAGCGTTCAGCGCCACGCGCAACCGACCCTTGGCGGACAGACCACTCAAGCCTCCTGGCCCAAATTGGGCGAAGGCCTTTGAGAGACACCGTCCAGAGCTTGTAGCGAAGAAAAACAGGCCGCAGGACTGGAACCGGTATAACATCTATGATAAGGTTAGGTACTGGTTTGAGATGATTGGAGAGCAACTACAAAACCCTGATATACTGCCTGAGAATGTCTACAACATGGACGAGATCGGCATCATGTTAAGCATGCTAAACTCTGTTAAAGTCCTCGTTGGTAAGGATGACACCCAAGCCTATAGAGGCGCGCGCCTCAAGCGCACTATGGTGACTGCTGTGGAATGTATTTCCGCCGACGGTAGGTGTCTAGATCCTATGGTAATCTGGCCTGCCAAAACCCACAGAGCGAACTGGACTACGTTTCCTACGCCTGGTTGGGTTTATGCGTTCTCTGATACTGGATTTACCGACTCGTACATTAGCCTACAATGGATCAAGCTTGTGTTTGATCCCCAAACTAAGCAACGGGCTAATTTGAAACCACGGATGCTTATATGGGATGGCTTCGGAACACACGAGACCCTAGAGATCTTGGAGTTTTGTTTTGAGAACAACATCATACTTTGTCGTCTGCCGTCTCATACGTCCCACAAGCTCCAGCCCTGTGATGTTGGAGTCTTTGGGCCCTTGAAGACTGCATACCGCGAACAGGTCAAACGTATGGAGCGAGGAGGCGTAAACACAGTTGGGAAACAACACTTTACTTATCTGTACAGCCCTGCAAGGGTAAGTTCTTTTACTAAGAGGAACATTCTTGCAGCATGGAGAGGAAGTGGTTTGTTCCCGTTGAACTCTGAGAGGGTTCTTGCAAATGTCCCAAAGCCACCTACCGAACTAAGGATCTCAAACGCTGATGAGCTGAGGATTGAGTCTTGTCTGGGATACCAGGCACTGCCTACGCCCACAACACCCGTATCAGGGGAGGATCTGAAGTTGCTGCTTAACAGGATCAAATCAGTCCCTGATGATGAAGCAAGCAGCCGGCACAAAGGAAGACTCCAGCAGAAGGTAGCAAATGCCGCTCAGACATATCTTGCGAAGATTGCACTCCTTGACGATCAAAACACTTTCTTAGCTAAGATTAATAATGAGGGCAAGGCTCGTCGATCAACCAATTCGAAGATACTAGGGACGGCGAAGGTGATGAGATACGAGGACCTTGAGAAGGCACGAGCAGAGCGCGACGTTAAAGACGCTAAGAAAGCCAAGAAACAGGCTAGAAAAGCTATGAAAGAGGCTGCGAAAGTTGCAAATGCCATATCAGAGGCTGAGGGAGCTACAGCAGGCAAGGATGCACGCGGTCGAAAGCGGAAGAGCGCTGTTTTAGAGGCAGTTGCAGCAGATCTGATGGCAAAGGTACCGCAAATAAGCGAAAGACAGGTTACGGAAGTTAAGCAGGGAGATGCTCAGGAGCCTAGAGCTAAGGTTGCGCGAACAAGCAAAGCGCAGGCTGAGGAGGATGGGAGAACGCGAGAACCATGGAAAGCACCAGTGGCGCGGATGTGGTAACGTTAGTGGAAGCGCACTGTTTGTTATAACATTATGTACGAGAATGCATTATTAATTAATTCGCTTATGCGGTTAGCTGGGTGAAAAGAGCTGTTGCTCGCTGTAAGCCCAGGGCACCTTGCATAGTCACGTTGATTATCCGCCAGCCAATTAGCTCAGCTAAGACCACGGACATCTCCGTCCGGGACAACACACTTTACAACACACCTTACATCATGCTTCAAGTCCTGCTCTCAACTGCTTACACTCGCACTTTGATATGGCCGCCGAAAAGTGGAGGCGCGGCTGAGATGCACAGCCACGCTCTGCTTACTGCGCTGCACCTCAGTTGTCTTCAGCCTAATGGCCGGCATTGCACCCCGCTATCATTACTCTCCTTACCTACAGTACTAAGGACTTAGTCTGTTTGTACCGCACGGGCCTACCCTATCAAATCCCGAACGCGTCCACCAACACCATGACTTCTACCTACTACTGCACAACCACCATGACCTCTTTTGGTGCCCAGATTTCGGCAAACCGTGTCGCAGGTGGTGAACTATCAGTCAGGCAAAGAGATAGTATTATCTCTAAGGCTGAGGCTGGCTGTACCACCAAGGAATTGGCC